>JABUQX010047284.1:0-32500 GCA_015478945.1 Trachelipus rathkii
GAGTCTTCAATTATTATTATTATTATTATTATTATTATTATTATTATTATTATTATTATTATTATTATTATTATTATTATTATTATTATTATTATTTTTATTCTTGTTCTGGTAGTACTTAAAAGTAAAGACGTTCAGAGGGGGGGTGAGGGGCCCTCCTGGGCGGCTAGCCCAACGCCTTTACGTCCTTAGGGTAGGTAAAAAACATGTTTTTATTGGAATATTCACATAATCCGCGAGATATTTTCGCGTTCGTCCGGTAATATCGAGCTTTCGCGGCGGCTCTGCGCTTTCGCGCGCGCGTCGGGACCTCGGGGGTGAGCCCAAACGCTTCCCCGTCGTCGGAAATGGCCAAAAAACCAATGTTGCAAAATGTTGCAAAATGTTGCAAATGTTGCGCAACATTTGCAACATTTGCAACATTGCATGCAACATTGTCTTGCAACACCCAACCTCTAGGCAACCCACCAAGGGTCGTGACGTCGTAGTATAGATGAACTCTAAGATGTTCATGATGAACGAAGCTGAGTGATGAACGCTGGTTCATGATGAGCTCAGCTACGTTCATGTACGTAAACCATGTGCGCGGCTTCACAGCACACATGGGTTAGCATCTAATAAACGATGACGTCAGCTACTTTCATGAAAGTAGCTCAGCTACTTTCATGAAAGTAGACGTGAAAGTAGCTCATGTACGTAAACCATGTGCGCGGCGAAGCCGCGCACATGGGTTAGCAGGGAATAAACGATGACGTCGTAGGATGCTCAGCTACTTTCATGAAAGTAGACGTGAAAGTAGCTCATGTACGTAAACCATGTGCGCGGCTTCGCCGCGCACATGGGTTAGCAGGGAATATAAACGGGCATAGCGGCTGAACAAAGGGAGATAGGGGAAAAAACAGACATGGATGTACATCACAATATGCTCACGCACACACATGTGCTCACGCACGTACATGGCGAATGAATAGAAATATAGGTTGAGAACAACCCCCAGGGTAATCTCACATTACATGAAAAGTACACCAAAAAGATAGCCCGGCGGGGGGTGAAATATCACCGTCTTTCCACAGAGTACAGGGCGCCGCCCCAACGACTAGGGTTCCTCATTTGCTTTACTATATATATATATATATATATATATATATATATATATATAATAATATATATATATATATATATATATATATAACAATATAACTATATATATATAATATATATATATATATATATATAATATATATATAAAAACATGGGCTGAATTAGAGAGTTATATTTATATATATATATATATATATATCTATATATATATATATATATATATATATAACTATATATATATAATATATATAATAACATATATATATATATATATATATATATAACAATATATAACTCTTTATATATATAATAATATATATAATATAATATATATATATATATATATAACCATGTTTGAAACATGATCACAACCCAAAAAATATTAAAAAGTTAGCATATATATAATAATATATATATATATATATATATATATAATAACTGTATATATATATATATATATATAGCAACAATATATATAACTACCATTCTTCAACTATATATATATATATATATATATATATATATATATATATATCAGTAGGAGGGCCTTATTGAAAAGATTAGAAGGAATCAGGAAAAATAATTACATTTACAAGTTAAATAAATATATATTCTTGAGCTTTCGTTCTTAAGCTGGAACCTCCTTCAGAAGAAGTATATTATAAAGTTTATAATACATATGCTTCTTCTGAGGAAAGAAGGTTAACTTCCAAACAACTCAAATATATTTATGGTATTTTTGCTTGGCTGGTCCCAATGCACCCTCCGATATTTACTCAGGCGATCATTGCTTAGGCTATGTATATATGTAACAGTAGCCTTGTATGTATATAATAACTCTAGCTGTATATATAATATGTATAATATATATGTAATATATATATAATATATAGCATGTAACATATATACTAAATAATAATAATATATATAATAATAATATGTAGCATAATACGCTCTTCTTAACTATGTATAAATATATAGCCAACGCCAACCATGTATATGTATATATGCTGCTAAGTAGCTTAGCCCAACCTTATATATGTAACTGCTGTATGCTGCTGCTATGCTAGCTGCTGCTGCTATATAATAACCAATAACCCATATATGTCGGGCTCCTTGAAAGCAACATGTAACTGACAAAACTACTTATAAAAGCTACAGGAAAATAAATAATATTTTTATTAATCAGGAACTTGTTTTATCCATTAAAAAAATAACGCTTTTGAAAAATTTAAAATTAGTAAAAATGTTGGAAAAGTGTGTATTAATGATAGTTTTGCGAAGAACGAAAGTAGCTCTAGCACTCTGAGGGAGAATCAAAGTTGCCAAATGTTGATTTTTTACTAAAAGATACCCCAAAGGTAAACCACAAAGATGGACAGGAGTCAGGGGTTTCTCGGCCAACCGGAGGAGGACAACGGGGGGACGCCGTCCCCCTGTCCCCTCCGTCGGCTCGAATCCCTAAAGGGAAATAAAAAGAAAATTAACATTTCAGAGCATAATAAAAAAAAAACTTATTTGGTAACTCTTGCTCTAATACTACTGCAGAAGTGAGAGAGAGAAGGTTAAGAGAGCGTACGCTGCCAACCCTAAGATTATACTAATATTTAAGGTGTTATTAATAAATATTACAATAAAATAATTTTTAAGTTTCATTGATGAAATTGCTTGCTGAAATCAAAAATGTTGTTATTTATTTTCCTGTAGTTATTATAGGTTTTTAGTTATGCATGAATACTTTTCGGGGCTGGCCATGTAACATATAATAACCATATATATATATATATATATATATATATATATATATATAATAATAATAACTTAGTAACATATAACAGCAATAATAACATATAGCATATATATATAGCATATATATGTATATACTTGCTATATACTCTAACTATGCTATATAATAGTAACTATATATATATAATATATGGCATATATATAGCATATAAATAATATACTACATAGCCAATCTGTAGCCAATAATAGTATATATGTATATATATATATATGTATATAATAACCAGCCTAATAGCATAACAATATATATATATATACTAATAATAATATAACAATAATAATATAATAATCATATACATATATGTATGTATGTATGTAATATGTGCTAACCAGCAGCCAGCCAGCCAGTAGTAGCCAATAATAACCAGTAATAATGTAACATATCAGCTAACTGCTGCTTCAACTGTAGTATAACATGTATAACATAACCATATGTATTATATTGAATATTAAACCAATATATATATATGTAGTATATATGTATATATATCAAATATATGTAACTTGGTCCATGGATCAGCAATAACCATGTATGTATATGTATAATATATGTATAATAATATATATAGTAACCAATAGTAGCCAACCAATATAATAATAGCTGCTATAATATCTGCTGCTGTAACTATATTGCTATTTCTAAATTTGGTTATATTGAATAATAAAACCAATGCTAAAACATGATTATCATTTAATGCAATTAAAATTTCTTTCGTAAAGTAGTTTCTTTATTAAATCCTATCTGAATTGGTTTGGGTATCAGTTGAATACATTATTTAAATTATATGAGCTGCAATTTGTAAGTAACGAATACTTTGCCGTTTTTATAAATTTTGATAAAAATAAAACTTTGATGTCCTGATGATGGGAATGATATGTTTCCCGAAACGTTGATTTGTAATTTTTTGCTGAACCACTGATCTTTGTTAATTTTGAAGAGATTCCATCCCTGTAATTTGTCTACTTATTTACTATTTTAATTTTCGAGGATTTAATAAAGAAAACTACTTTAAGAAAAAATTTTAATTACATTAAATAATAATCATGTTTAGAGCATTGGTTTTATTATTCATTATAAAAACCAAATTTCCTAGAAATAGCAATATATATATATATATATATATATATATATATATATATATTATATATATATAATATATATATATATATATATATATATATATCTGTAACATATATATATAGCTGCTTTGCTCCACTGCCCCCTTCTTCTTGCTGCTGTATATATATAGCTATGGGATGAACGTACAGAAGACAGAGATATTAACAATAACCGGAGGAAATGAGAAGGGGGTGGAGGATGAGGATGGTGGTGAGAGGGGGAGGGAGGTGAAGGCGGTAAATACCAGCAATTATCTTGAAGGATGTTTTGACAGAAGGGGGAGGAAGCGGAGGAGAGATTACGCGAAGATTGGAAAAGTATGGATTAGTTATGAAAGCGGTATACCCCATGATGATGAAAGATAGGAATATCGGAATAGAGGTTAAAAAAGTGATTTTTAACAGTATACTGACTCCGACGCTGCTGTACGGAGCGGAAACATGGACAACAACGAGAAGGGAGAGAAGAATACAAGCGGCGGAGATGAGGGTATTAAGAACTATGATTGGAAAGAGTAGGAGGAGACAGAATAAGGAATGAAGTAATAAGAGAAGTTACAGGGGTGAAGAAGTTGATACTGTAGATGGATGTGGAGAGATTGGGATGGTGGGGACATCTGCAGAGGATGGAGCAGGACAGAATGCCGAAAAAGAAGATGGGAATGGACACCCAGAGAGGGCAGAAGACCAGGGGGAAGACCGAAGAGATGGGCGGGTCGGTGGAGGACTCTCTGGAAAGATGTCGGCTACCAAATAATGAGAGTGCAAAAGAGAAGAGGAATAGTGCAGCAGAGGGATGTCTGGAAGAAAGACGCTTGCGCGGCTGACAGGATGAAAAATCCTTCCTGGGAGAGGGAAGAAAGAGAAAAAATAAAACCTTATTATATATATATATATATATATATATATAACATAACCTTATATAACATAATATAGCCAGTACCTTAACCGCTAATAATATGCCAGCCAGCCAGCACATGCTTTACTTTATATATAACTATTCTTTAACAACAGCAATATGTAACCTTAGCCAACTTAATAGCATATGCTTTGTAATAATAACCATATATGTATATACACGGTATTGATACAGGAAGTAATGAACAAGGATGGAAAAACTAACCTTTTATAATAAATGCTTTATTTTATCCAAAGAAATGCATTTTCAATATTTTATATGCCCACCTTTAGCCTTTATTACTTCGGATACACGGTTTGACAATGAATTCACAAGTGTTTACATATATTTTGTATTTCATCGTCACGGAACCAAATGTCTATAACTTCATTGATTAGCTTTTCTTTAGTTGTGCAGTCGCGTTTTCGAAGCCGGTTTTTTACCAAAGCCCAAAGATTTTCGGTTGGGTTTAGGTCCGGTGAGTTTCCTGGCCAGCTCAAGCAAGTAATATTGTTCTCCTGAAAAAAATTCTTAACAACTTTTCCTGTATGGCATGGGGCCAGGTCTTGTTGAAAAATGGGATTTGGGGAAACTTTTAAACAAATCCAATTTCAAACGACTATTTAAAATGTTTAAGTACATTTTACTGTTCATCATTCCAGTAACAGGTACTAGTGCAAGTGGTCCTCGGGAGCAAAACCACCCCAAAACATTATTTTTTGTGGATGTTTAACTAAATGGTTAAAGTGAAAGCTGTTCAAAGGTTCACCAGGAGAACGGCGTACAAATTTACTTTGCTGTCCTTGAACTACAAAATGACTTTCATCAGTAAAATAAACATTGCACCATTGTTCAGCTGACCACCCTGAATACTTATTTGCCCATAAATACCTTTTAGTTTTCATTGCTTTTGTCAGCAATTGTTTTTTTAACGGCTTTCTTGCTTTACGTCCAACTTTGAGGAATCGGCGTCTTACTGTTGAAGATGAAATGTGCACACCAGCGACTTTCATTTCCCTGCTTATCATATCACTTGTCATTCTAGGGTTTCTCTTGCTGATTTGTATTAATCTTTTATCATCTCGAGGTGTAGTTTTTCGTTTTCTTCCGCATCTCCCTTTCCTCGATGGACTTAAGGATCCTGTTGCTTCGAATTTCTTTATTATTTTATTAACAGCTCCTAAGCTCACTTCAACATTGCCTGCTATTTGTCGTTGTGTCATTGATGTATACTGATGGAGGGTAATAATTTTACTTCTTTTCCTTGGTGTTATATCCATGATTAATCAAATTACTGATGAAATCACTCTTAATAAAATGCAAATACGACACACCGCACATAAAGACAGCTGTTGAAGTACTGATTAATTATTGGCAAAGTTAGGCTTTTCTTTAAAAATAAACTGTGGAAAAGAAATTTTACAACTAAAAAGAATTTCTAAAGTAACGTAAAGTAGCTTAACCTAATATAAAAATAAGAATTTATTTACTTCATAAACGTTATCCCATTAATACTTCAAAAACTACTTTTTTTCTCCTTGTTCACATTAATTTGCCTACAATCACTATATATATATATATATATATATGTAGCCAATAACAGCAATAATAATACCTTTGGAGAAAACTATAATATATATGTAATAATCATTGTGTTTTAGATTAATGCAAATATTAATACTATATAATAATATAATAATAATAATAATAATATGCTATATATATATATGTATGTAATAATATGCATAATAACATACAGCGCAACAATAACGCCAATAACCAACAACCAGCATAACAACGTAACAATAACCAGCAGCAACCCAGTAAATATAGC
Organism: Trachelipus rathkii; assembly: GCA_015478945.1. Taxonomy (NCBI): domain Eukaryota; kingdom Metazoa; phylum Arthropoda; class Malacostraca; order Isopoda; family Trachelipodidae; genus Trachelipus; species Trachelipus rathkii. The sequence goes on from JABUQX010047284.1 coordinate 6,759, forward strand.
CATAATATTTCAGGATCGTTAAAAGACAATTCGTTTTATATAAACTTGGAGTAGTAATAATAGCCAATAGCCAGCCAGTAACCAGCAGCTCAACCATGCCAGCTATGCTGTAGTAACCAGCAATAACAATACAGCAGCCAGCCAGCTAGCCAGCAGCAACTTGTAACAGTAACAATAATAATAGCTAATAGCAACCATTAACCAATAACCAGCTAATATATATATATGGCATAGTAACTTAATAACCAATATATATGTAGCATAACAGCCATGTATAAAGCTGTAGCTGCTGCTGCTGTTGAAGTAGCAACAGCTGGCCATGTATGTATGTATGCTAGCTGCTCCCAGCCAGCTAACAACTGTAGCTGCTTCAACTGCTTCAATTTCAGCACCAACAGCCAACAACAAATAACCATAGCAACATGGCACTGCATAATAATAACTCTGTAACCAACCAGCAGTATGTAGCTGTAATAATAATAATAATAATATGTAATAATATATATGTATAGCTTGTATTAACAATATATTACTTGTAGCTTGTAACATATATGTAGCTGTAGCAGCGTAACAACAACCCAATATATATGCTGCTGCTTCAGCATAACAGTAATAACAGCAATAGCCAGCCTCCAGCATATAGCCAGCCAGCAGCAATAATAATAGTAATAATATAGCCCAGCAGCAGCCCAGCAATAGCATAACCAACCAGCTGTAACTCTCTTCTTCAGCATGTATGTGTATGTAATAGTAATAACAGTAGCCAGCCAGCCAGTAACCAGCAGCATATAATAGCGCATGTAGTAATATGTATAGCCAAATACCAGCAATAGCAGCCTTATAATATGTAATATATGTAATAATAGCAGCCAATAGCCAACAATATATGCACCAACAGCTCAATAACAACAATAGCACCAATAATAGCCAACTGCTGCTATGCTTTGCTGCTGCTATATAATAATAATGTATGCTCTTTGTAACCAATAACCATATGCCTAGCGCCTTGCTGCTGCTCTTTGCTGTAGTAACCAGCAGCCAGCATATGCTAGTAGCCATGCTGTATGCTGTAATGTATAGCCAGCTAGCCTTTGCATGGCACCAACAACCCGCTATGCTAGCACATATGCTTTGCCTTCAACTCTTTCAACTGCTTCTGTAGTATATATATGTAGCAATAATAATATGTAATAACCAGCCAATATATATATATATAACAATAATAGCATGTATATAGCCAGCAGCACTAACCCATGTAACCAGCTTAACCTTAATAATAATATAACAACTTGTATGTATGTATGCCAACAATAACCTTACTATATATATATATATATAATAATGGCATATATATATATAATAATATATAATATATGCTATGTATAATAGCATAACCATACAACTGCTAATATATATATGTATTAAGGGGTACAATCTCAGATTAAATATATATATAATATATATATAATGCGGAATAATTTTACTTTTTCTCCAGACTCCATTTAAACAAATTCTAAGTTTTTAAAAAAGAAACAACCTGAAGCCGAACTCGAATCCAATATGTTTTCTGACGTGACACGCTCAAAAAGCTCAACACTGCGTATCTTTACTAGCCGGGCTAAAGCGTGTTAAACAAATTCGTATACAAACTAAATTGTATTCAAAATTAAATCCGAATTTAGTTTAAAAGTAAATGATTACGTACCTACTATAAATTATTATGTGTATATTAATATTATTATTATTGTGTGTGTGTGTGTGTGTGTATTATTATTATTATTATTATTGTGTGTGTGTGTGTGTGTGTATTATTTTTATTATTATTATTATTATTATTATTATTATTATTATTATTATTATTATTATTATTATTATTATTATTATTATTATTATTATTATTATTATTCCTAATTAAAGTGTCTTCATTGTAATTACTTACTATAAAATTTTATTATTAATATTATTATTATTATTATTTTTATTATTATTATTGTGTGTGTTATTATTATTATTATTATTATTATTATTTATTATTATGTATGTATGTATGTATTATTATAATAATTAACCCGAAATATAAAGAGTAATAATAACCAGGGGTGTGGAGGCTTAGCAAAAGAATTTTATTTTATGATACATGAGCAAAAATATTGTTTTTGGGTTAAGCCAAAGTTGGAGTAGGAGTCGGATCAAATTTTTACAAATGCATTAAATAGTTAGGGGACGGAGATGTCAGGTCGGGTAATTTAAAATAATAGTAAAAATAAGTTTACCATCTCTATAATAATATAATAATAATTTTAATAAATTTCAAAATTAGCATAGCCCTCATAAATAAAGGATAGCGCAAAATATTAAAAGTATTTTATAATATTAATTATAAAATAAATTTATTAAAATATTCCCAATTAAAATATTCTTTTATATAATTGTTTATTTAATAATATTTCATAATATTTTATCTAATTTTAAAAAATTGTAAATATTTTTATTAAGATTTTTAAAAAATGAGGTAACTTATATATATATATAATAATAATAATATATATATATATATATATATATATAATAATATAATAATAATAATAACCAATAATAATAATAGTAATAATAATAATAATAATAATATAACATAATATCGCTCTTCATATATATATATAATAACAATATAACAATATAATTTTTATATAATAATATATATATATATATATATATAATAACCAACCAATAATAATAATAATAACCAATAATAATAATAATAACCATATAACTCAATAATAATAATAATAACTTAATAATAATAATAATATAATATATATAATACTAACAATGAGCGTCCAGTCATCTATTGATGCGGAGATGATGACCAGATGAGATAAAAATAAATCAATCCTTTTTTCGCTATTATTATTTTCGATATTTTTTCATTATATATATGTATATAGTATATAACCTTAACATATATCTTTTATATCATAACAATAACTAATATGTATATAACTTTATATATATATATATATATATATATATATATAATATATATATATATATATATAATGACAACTCATAACCATATATATATATATATATATATATATATATATATATGCGCACGGAAAAAACGGATCAATTAAAATGAATTAATATTATTAATATAAGGATGCCCAGGCCAATCTCTAAATTTTGTCCAGGATCATTGCGAGCTTTTACATTATCGTCGTATTATATAATATTATCTCTCCGACCAATCAAAATTGCCTGCAAAATGTATATTCATATAACATACAACAGTCATCTCTAAATTTGTCGCTGAACCCCTATTTGATATTATGAAAAACGCTTAGACAATTAAAATAGATATGGCAAAAATTTAAGTTTTTTTTAAATAAATTAATTATTTTATTATTATTATTATTATTATTATTAATTATTATTATTATTATTATTATTATTATTATTATTATTATTATTATTATTATTATTATTATTATTATTATTATTATTATTATTATTATTATTATTATTATTATTATTATTACTATTATTATTATTATTTATTATTTTTATTATTATTACTATTTTTATTATTATTTTTATTATTATTTTATTGTTATTTTTATTATTAGTATTATTATTATTATTGTGTGTGTGTGTGTGTGTGTGTGTGTGTGTGTGTGTGATTATTATTATTAATTATATTATTAATATAATTATTATTATTATTATATTTGTATTATTATTATATTTATTATTGACCATTATATATATATATATATATATATATATGGCATAATAATAACTCCAACATATAACTCAACAACCAATATATATATATAACTTATATACAGCATATATATATATATATATATATATATATATATATATATAAAGCTTTGATAAGGTTCTCCACATAAGGCTGATGATAGGTGGAGTGATATAAAATTGGATAAAGGGACGATGTGGAATAGAAAGCAGTGTGTACAACTAAATGGCAATAAATCTTCATGGGAAATGTTACTATTGTTCCTCCTATATATAAATGATTTAGACCAGGGACTTAAATGCAAGGTTTCTAAGTTTGCAGATGATACCAAAAGTGGCCACCTCATTTAGGGTGAAGGATGCATAAATGTTCAAGGGGCTCTAAATAAACTCTTTGGCTGGGTTGAAAAGTGGCAGATGAATTTAAAAGTGTAAGGTTCTTCACCTTGGTTTCTCAAATCCCAACTACATTATGAATGGGAGATTGGCTTGAGGTCTGTGGGTTAAGAAAAGATTTTAGAGTTGTGATTACCTCAACATTAATTTGAAATTAGCTAATCATTGTTTGGAAGCATGGAATAAAGCTAATAAGATACTTGGCATAATAAATCGCAATGTTGTTTACAAGAGCAAGAAGTAATAAGTAAACTGTATAAAAGCTATGTTAGGCTATGTTAGGCCGGTATTATTGTGCACAAGTTTGGGCCTCTTTAAAGAAAGATTTAGATATGCTAGAGAGTTGCAACATTTGTGTAGAGCAACAATGATGATTTCTGGGTTTGAGGATAAGAGCTATGAGGGAGAGGCTAAAGGAGTTAGGAATGTTTTTCTGCAGAAGGGCGATTTCTTCAGAGGGACATGATACAAGTCTACATCTATTTTTACATCTATTGATAATACGGAGACCAATAATTCTTCATAGTAGAGGAGGCATGGACCCGGGGAGACCAGGGAGCATAACAAGAATATTAAGAGAAAAAGAAAGCATGCCACCTTGATTGTTATAAGAAAGCATTCTTTCAGCTATAGGGGTTGTTTGAAATTTTTTTATGGTTTTGTCACTGGAGGGTTACGGCTATATGTATATATATATATATATATATATATAACTTAACATATAACTATATATATATATATATATATATATATAACATATATATATATATATATATATATATATAATTTGCTGTATATATATATATAGTAATAGCTATGCTATATATATATATAATATATAATATATGTATATAATATATATAATATATATAATATGTATATATATATATAATAATATAATATATGTATATGCTATATATACATTTATATGCGCATGAATGATAATAATCAATTTCAATGTAATAGCAATAATAGCAATGATCATAACCATAATAATAATAATAATAATAATAATAGCCAATAGCAATATAGGTAACTATGCTGCTGTATGTATATATAATATAGCAGCAATAGCATATATATATATAGTAATGTATGCTCTATAATTTATATGCTTTAGTTGGTCTTCCTTTTATAACAATATATATATATATATATGCTGCTATATGCTGCCCACGGTAACTGCTATATATATATATATATATATATAATGTCGAAATAAGGAACCGGGAACTGTAGCGATGACTGCTGGAGAAAAATGCCGCCTCGCCGCTGACCTTATGTATATATATAACCTTAACCAGCCTTAATATATATATCATAACATGTAGTAATAATATAGTAATAATAGCAGTAATAATAATATGTAGTATATGTATATGTAATAACCAACAACAACATAGCAGCAGCAACAACTTAGTAACCAACCAGCAATAGCCAGCAGCCCAGCCTTAGTAGCCTTGCTGCGCAATATGCTGTGGCCAGCATCCCGAAGAGTTCAGGCATGTAACTGAAACTATAACATCTACAGGAAAATAAATAACATTTTTGATTTCAGGAGGTAATTTTCGAAACTTAAAATTTTTTTTATTCTAATATTTATTAATAACTTCTTAAAATTTAGTAATATCTTAGACTTGAAATAGTGCACGCTTTCTGATTGACCTTGAAGCCTGCATTAGTCTCGAGAGCGAGCAAAGTTGCCAAATACCGTTTTTGGAGAAAATATTATTTTTTTCTTTTTATATCCTTAGGGGTTCGAGCCGACGGAGGGATAGAGGGACGAAGTCCCCCGTCGTCCGGTAGGCCGAGAAACCGACTCACATATCGTTCTTGTTTACCCGTGGGTATTCGTCCGTTTAAAAAAATTCAACATTTAGCACCTTTCCGTCCTCAGTCGGAGTAAGCGGCTTTTTAGGGGGTTCGAGCTGTAATATTTTCAACATTTTTAACAATTTTAATTTTTAAAAAGCGTTATTTTTTTATTTTTTTTTTTAATTTCCGCGGTAAAAATGTCTCCTGATTAATAAAATGATATTTATTTTCGTGTAGATGTTATAGTTTTCTAGTTACATGCCTGAACTCTTCCGGGATTCTGACCACTATATATATATATATATATATATATATATATATATATATATATATCTATATATATAACTTATATATATATATATGCTGCTCTTCTATATGCTGCTGCTTCGCTGTAATAACCAACTTGCCAGCTAACCCTTGTAGTAACACTAGTATAACATATGTATATATGTAGAGAAGAGAGAGAGAGAGAGAGAGAGAGAGAGAGAGAGAGAGGCCTATATAAATTATATAAGATATATTATTTTGGACCTGTTATGTTTTACGTCCTTTTTTTTTTGATATTTTTTGTTTTTTTCATATATTTCGAGTATATGATCCTAACAATCAATTTAAATGGTGACGGACATGATTAAAAATATATAGAACCTGTTACGTTTTACGGCTCGTCAGGTTTATTTTTTTAATTTTTTTTGGTAAGATACCGGGTAAACCACGCAAAGATGGCTTGGGAGTCGGGGGTCTCTCGGCCTTCCGAGGGGAACGACGAGGGTGCAGGACTATTTCCCCTCGGGGGAGGGGGTCTCCAGGAACCCCGCTCTTTGGTATTTTTGTGTGCGGGGGTTCCTCCACCCCTCTCCCTACGGGGTATGGAAAACGTCCCCCTCTGGCCCCTCGTCGACTCCCCAGCCCCCCCAATTTTTATTATTATTATTTTTTGTTTTACATTTTTGTAATAGGCTTTATATGCAGATTCCAAATATATAATTGGTTTTTCTGTGTCATACTTTTCGAGATATTTCATATTTGAATTTTTTTTTTTTTTTTTTACATTTTGCAATAAGCTTTATATGCTGATTACAAATATGTAATTGGTTTTTCTGTAAGTATCGTACTTTTCGAGATATTTCATTTTTGAAATTTTTTCTTATATAAATGGGATTTTTAAAAAATTATTTAAAATATTTAGAACTTTTGAATCATGTCCGTCACCACATAAATTCATTATTAGTATAATATACTAGAAAAAAAAAAAAAAAAATCGAAACTGACGGAGTCATAAAACATAACAGGCCTTATTTTTTATGAAAATTTTAAATGTCATTTAAAAATCTGTAAATTGTTAAATTTTGTATTATTTTTCAATTTTAAATATTATTATAAATTTATAAATATTTATTATAATTTTTTTTTTAATATTAATATCTTTTATTACTCATTATTGTCTTGTTTGGTTTGAGAGATACGAGCTCTTAATTTGATAGTACAATTATTCTTAGCTTTGTGGTAGATGATACGAGTTGAAAATGCAAGGTTATTAAAATGTGGTATATTATATTATTTATAAACAAGTTCTTTTATGAGAGAAACCCCATAATGTTTTTACAACGAATATGTCACAACCTCATAATGGTTTTACAACGAGTGTGTCACAGAACCATATAACCGACTAATAGTTGTACAACATAGTGCGTAACTATATATGAAGTTTTATTTTGATAATATGCAATTGTTTATATTTCATAACACCAAAAAAAAAATTTATTAATCCTAACGTTTGGATAAATACAAATTCATTAATCTTACTATCAAATCATATAATTCCTAGCAACATAATAAAAACGTTTTAATCTAAAAAGATCATATAAATAAATATAACAAAGTTTTGTACACAGAACTTTTTAAAACAAGTTTTTAAGACAATATATTACATTAAGTTAAAGAAGAGCGTATAAATATAGTTTATTACTGAATTATAAAGCGCATGTTAATAACATCTCCAGTTAAATCCAAACTACCTCCGACCCCTTCCCTACATTAACCTTACTACCCTTATACGCTCACCTCTACTACCGTTACTCCCACGACTTTGACATTATACCTGTAAATCGATAACTAAATGATTCAGGTCCCATATTAAAGTCCCATTATCGGACTAATATACATAACAGTAGTAATACAAAATAAGTTTACCTATAGTTATATATCTAACTACAATGAATATATGCTACGCGTAACATTGCTTTTTTGGGCACACACTATAAATTCAGCATAACATGACAACGAATTATCGCAGGAATTACTCTGGAGATATACTTTAGAGGATATGAGCACATGTTACAGGGCCAATGAAAAAACAATATATCCTAAAGAGCAATATTATCCTTGTTTATCTCTCGGAATTTGCGGACCTGTAAACCTTAAACTACTAAACGTTTAAAAAGGAAACGAGGAACGTGCTCCATACTCTATAGCGCTGCACACGTAGAGAGTTAGAGCTAGTAGCGACAGAGCCGTTAATGTCATATAACGCTATATCAACTATTCCACTATAGTTCACTTAGTCTATAAGTCATTATTTATAAATTCCATTTATAAGTGAATAATATTCTAACATTAACAAAATATACCCCCGTAATTTTTACGTCAACCAGTTCTGTCATATTCAGCAGTAAGACTGGGTGGAGGTTTGGTAACAAATATATAGATTATCTATTTAAATATTAACTTAATAATAATAAACCACGAAATCAGAATAAATAATTATGACCTCACATATAAAAAATTAAATAATAAATATAATACAATTTTTTATTCAATAAATAAACATATAAGTAAGACTAACATCATAGCAATCAAATAATATGAACATTAAAGAAAATAAATTGATACATATCAGATAAACTAATAACCTAAACAGACACAAATATATATCAAGTCACTAATATTATATAAGCTAGATATAATAATATTATAAACTATAAAGAATATATACACTACAACTATAAAACAACTCAGTAACACGTCAATCGATAATTATAACTCTTACATACAAACTACCGTAAGCTTTGTCAATTACTTATTACCAAGCATAATTCTCACCATTTAACATATATAAATACCGTTAATTCTTACATTAGAATAAGGTCCAACAAGTAAATAAAATTATAAACAACAATGTTTTGATTTCGTATTAAATTAAGAATAAAGATGTTAGGTAAAGATCATAAAAGAACAAGAGATGTAAATATAATGTAAGCAAGCAATAAAAAAGAAAGATGTATAGAATACGCAAAATGAACGCATAAAAGAAGATGAGTTCTTATGGTAAATGGAAAAGATAGAGCATAACGAAATGAAGCAAATAATAAATCTATTTAGTTATTAGTTAATAATTTGTAGTAAATTTATAATGCAGTAAATAATATAAGTAAATAATGAATACAAATGTAATAAAAAATAATCATTACAAGTATAAGAATGCATAATACATAATCACACTAATTTACTCCACATTTCATACTCCATTATACTCTCAACACTATGAATACTTAATATGATGTCTATTGAATTCCTATATTATGAATTCATGTATTATAATATAATAATTATTTCCGGCGCGGGCGAGTATGAGAATGAGGTACGGCGAGTTTTTAGTGAGTTAACGAGTAAATCTTCATTAAGGAATTATGACCGCGCTCCGTATAAATTATTATTCAAGCGTCTATCCGGTCGTAAATTATCGAAGTCACTATAAATTCCCGGCATCTGCTATGTGAACGCACACATGAAGTACATTTAGGACAGTTTCGAGATTCAAGACGCTAAAGAATGAGAAGCGATAGAACGCAGTGAGAGATGAGATATAAGAAAGTGAGAGTAGAGAGAGAGAGAGCGACAAACTAACGAACGAAGATGAGCGGGAGAGAAAGTAGAAGAGAAAGCGTAGATAACAAGTGATAACAAATATGTTGCATAGAGACATGGAAAATAAACATGGATAATGGGTCACAGCTATAAACAGAACGGAAGAAGAGGGAGAAAGAGATAGAGAAAATGAGTGTTAAGGGACGATTAGGTAATAAAATGAGAGGAATATCGAGACAGAAGAAGAAGATACGTGAAACCGTAAGTGTCACCACCGAGAACGAAGAGAGGGGACGATAGAAAAAAACTATAATTACAAGAGGAGACAGATGAGTAAGATGATAATGAGAGCATAAATATACAAATGCCTATAATTATTACATATCATGTCCACTTATCCATAAAACACTCACAAAACATATATTATAACAAGAGAAATAATAAAGAATGAGAGGACACCAACTAGATGCCATAAGATCTGATAGTTAGAAATAATACAAAAAACAGATAATAATGAGACCTAAGGGGAATCAAAGCACAAGGCAGCAAAACTATATTATATTGAATTCCTCATCATTCACCCTGCAGAAAAATTCGGGTGAAAAAAAGAGATAAAGAATCCTATTTTAAATCAACAAATTACCAACTTTGCTCAGAATGTCAGCGGAGTGAACAATGGATTCTCTCGCTAAATGTAGCGAGATTTAACTGAATAATTTAGTGTCAGAAACGTTAAATATACACGACTTTTATTGACACCAGGTTGCACTGCATGTAACATATAAATTAATATATAACAAAAAGAATTTATCCTGACATTTCCTTTGAGCAAGTTCATTGCATAAAATATCACAGTTAAAGCGTAATGGTTTACTGATCTTTAAAGCAGTACAGAGGTCACTAAATCTAGTCAATCGAACCAATAACCCGCCATCTCCTGCTCGGCTCCACGCCACTCCCCTTTACGTACCGTTCCTTGGGGCACTAACCTCCACACGGCCAACACTTATCCAAAGCGCGTTGCTCTATGGTAATCTTTTAGATATAGCATATACTCATAAATTAAGATCTCAGAATGTCTATCCAACATATTCCGAGTTCTCCAACCTACTATAATGCGCAAACTACACAACTAACATCACAAAATAATAACAGCCAACAACTATTATAATCTATATCATACTAAACAAAGCACAACAATCACGAACTATAACCAAACTAGATATCAACAGCAACACACGACAAACAATAATCAATATCAGAAAACAGCCGACGAACACAACGTCACACGAGACAGACAACATCACCCAACAAACGAAGCAGAACTAACATCGAACGAACACACACCCAATACTTTGACGGAGTACCCACAGAAGAGAGGGAGTCGTAACGAGGTCTCCACATAAGGCCTCGACAGCGACCATTAATTGATGCTGAGCCTTACCCTCGCGTGGTACCAGGTCCTGTCTCGGCCGGCAGTAGCACCAGTACCGACGAGCCTACCTTGGCTGCTTATTCTGATGTGACATCTCTCTGGGGTGCATCTCCGTGTTAGTGGGTGTTTTGGCTACTGGAACGTCGCTGAGATTAATATTGATGCGGTGTTAGTCGTAACGACATATATCACGTAAAGCATCGAATAATATTAGGGTTAAAAGGGAAATCTCTAATTTTTATGTTGAAGTATTTAAATACAGATGTTTATCCCAAATTATGCAAAACCTACTTCGTAAAATACAATATTGACTTGAAATCTAAAATAGTTCAATAGAATCATCGGTATAGTTAAGGCAGAGTTAGTGAGATAGAGCAATACCGGTGTGGATCCTTGCAATTAATAGTAGATGGATGATGGTTTGATTTAATGATTTATAATAATAGGCTATTAAAACTACATAAAACTTGCCATTAACTGTGATAACTATTTCATATTCAAGAACTTGTTTATAATATGTTATGTAAAGGAATAACATTTTATGTTCTATATTTTATGTATATTGATCTTAGTTAAAACTGAATTATTTGTTATTAGTTTGCATTAAATTCGTATGGAGATATATATAGAATGATTTAGACGGAGGTAATGAATGAATTTAATTGTATTACAATATCTACTGAAGTTTGATTATAAAAAATATAAATATTAGTACGATACTTACGCATATTATATTTACGTTTAAGTCTGATGATGATTCAGACAGGGTTACTGCTGAAATTATACTTTTGTTTAAATATTGCCGCTGTTGAGGTAAAATTAACATTGATTATGTTAGAAGATATGCTTGATAAAAGTGTGAATCATTGGTTACGTTTCCTCTTTGTAAGCAAGATGTAAGAATTAGCCGTCACTTTACTGTTTTTTCACCGTGCAAGCACAATCATATGTAAATGTTGGTAGGTACCCTCTTAATATATCTGCACACTACGTCATTGTGTGGTCTAGATTAGTACAGCTTTGTAGGCGATCTACTAACATTTCTTAATTCACGCAAGATTTTATGTTATGTTAGCTTTATAATTGTGAAAAAGCACCATTGAATAAAAAGTAAGGATTATAAGAGAAAATCATTTAAATTAAAATGGTTAATAAAATTTATTGATAAAAATGACCTTACTAATATCATAATTAGTGTTATGATATCGGGTATATCCGTATACATGAATAAGCGGCAATGACCTCGACATGAACAAAATAGATTAATAATAATATAGATCTAAATAAGAATCATTGAGTAGGAGGAGAATGATGAGGAGTAGGACTTTGATTACTTGATTTATCTAATAAGCTAGAGATTTATCTGCTATTTATAATAAGAATCAAATTGCTTAAAAATTATAACTTTACAATTACTATATTAATTATATTAGCCAAAAGTATTTAAAAATTTTTAATTGATTTATATATTGAGAAGGCAAAAGCCTGAGCGAGGAGCTCAAGCCTTCCCCCCAAATGCTAGTTTTATAACAACAAATAGGTTGATGTCATCCACATAGAGCGTATTTGATTGGGTTTGGGATGGATGTTACAATATTGTTAAAATTTAACTAATAGATATATATAATGATATTAGAAAATAGTAAATAATAGTACTTGAAAAGATAATTAACAATGGTACGTTTTGTATGAATAACATAATACAACTTTATGTTACCTAATATATTTATAACTGGTGTTAATAAATAATATAACATGTGTTGAGAACTTATTGTTACTGTTTATATCTATTTTATTATGTGCGTAATAGACTGTGTTAGGTTTGAGTCGTTATAGTTAACAATTAATAATTTATATTAATCTACTAATTATCATAATCTGAATAGCTAATGCTTAATAGCTTTATATATGATGCGTAAGACCTATTTGATTATAGATATAAGTAACCATAATACTTTTATTTCGCATTGTATAAGATTATAATATATAATAAGAACACATTATAATACAGCACAAAATTAATTGCATCAAATATTCTGCCGAAAAAATGATCGACGTATACTCGATATAGTAATCGTATAAATTTAGATTAATAATAAATTAAATTGATATGATTTAACGATATAAGCTTGAAAAAGTGTGATAGGTTACGTTTTGTACGCGTGCTAGGTACTTTTACTGTTGTTAAGTATGGAACTTTAGTATATAAATAGTTTAAGTAATAATTATTCAATTTGTTGTGGTTAAGTGGATTATTATGTCATATGTAACTTAATTATATACATTCTACTATGTTCTATAGGTAAAAAATAAGTCCTATAAGTAATATAGTCTTATCATTCAATATATGTGAACATAAATAAACAAATGTTTAAGCTGAATAAATAATACATAACTAAATATCAGCTATATTATTCACTAGTCTCTTAGATATAATTAAAAATAAAGTATTATTAGATATTTATTAGATATCTATGTTTAAGCCGAAAATAGTGTAACTATAAATTATGGGACCTGAATCATAGATCAAAATAGAGACAAAGTAGTACTGTATGGTACAGTGTGAGGATAAAGGGAAGGTGACATGGTGGAAGGAAGTGCGAGGGATCCCCGATTGAGGGAGGGTATCATGAATACTTGATTTAACTGATTATCAACCTTACTCTACATATCAATAAACTTAGTTACCAGCTTTCCACTAATAGAATATAATATTACTATCAAAGAACATATATCAATAATTATGATGGCTATATAGCTCCATCTTGCATCAAAACTTTGTTATGATTATGTTATGTTTTGGATAAAACGTTGTTATCGATATTAGCCCGTGGAGTTATGAATATGTGATCTATTTGATATTCTATAAGGTAAGGTGACACTAGACTAAACACACCTTCTATGTCAACTCGTATTAAACTCAATCAATACATACTAACAATCGATAACACTATAAAAAAAACTCAACATATAGGCATATCTACAGAAATGCAATATACATTACAACAACAACGAATCGGAAGCAATGACAAGTACCAATAGTAAATTATAAATTCGCGATCAAGCGTATATGCCATAACCATTGTTTCTACATTCCTTTAATGCTCTATCTCATGTGTCAGAATGTGTACAGATAACGAATTATTTACAAGTTAATATTGTGTAGCACGCAGACATAAACTACTCAGTTTCTTTGGGGAGAGGAGATATCGAATAAATTCATAAATAGAAAAGGTTATAGGAATTAATATGTGTCGAATACGGAGGATAAGTATACTCGCTTCTCGGTGTTTATAGCTCGTGACGAAATCTTTGTTTATTATTGTTATTATTAGAAGAAATTCTGTATTGATACAGAGTTATGGGCTTGAAAGTTAATTCTTTGTGATCTTTCACAAGCGATTTACTACTCGAGCTGCGTTCGTGCATAACATATCAAGCCCTTCATAATAGCGGAGAAGGACTCTTGTTTACTGTTTGATTCATAGCACTGTATTATTTAAACAGGAGTTATTCCTGTTTTTACTCGCTTAATGTGTTAAAATCCAAGAGTGATACTCTGAAATGTGACTTGAATGCATTATGAATCCAGAACATATAGGATATAATTAGATCAATGGGAATTGTTGAGGGTGGGTGGGGCCAGTGAGTGGGTTAATAAGAACTGTTTGATTGTACGCTAGCCCTTTATTCTGATAATCTGAGCATTAGGTAACATCGTATATAACGGAGTGGAACACATAATCTATATCTAAAAAAGGAATGTCAAGGATGCAGCCATGGACGATCAAAAGGTCGAGGAATTGATCAGAGTACCAATATATTCACGATTGGAACAGGACGGTGATTGGTGCGTTGATATTAATACTGATTATTGACTAGAAATAATTGGGACGTTTAAGAATAACTTCTTACCATGTATTTCTGACTGACATTGTCTTGTAAATTTAACTATAATAATGCCCTGTCAGTTGCGATAATCGTGTATCAATAGATCAAATCTCAAATATAACGTATAGATCACTGAGAGATGACAGGAAGTAGTTGTATGAGATAATGTGATGTATGATTATTTACTTGATATTTATACTATTATATAGATTTAAGGGTATTATTAAAATTATTTAGCTAATAGTTCCGATTCCATAGATACTCTAGTTACTTAGATGTATTCTACATTTGATCTAGTTTACAATAGTCTATCCATCAATCCAAGAGTTTCTATAACAATAGACATGGGCTAGACAGAAGTCATGTATAGGTATGGGTGAGTTTTATAGAATTATTATTACTGATATTTAGCGGTCATGTATTAAAATATTCTCTAACATTACTCAATATCATAATATTATAACATACATATACTTAAATAAAACATAAATGACTATTTTAGATATCAACATTAGATCATATTTAGATCTATTAATATAATTGGTATATCTAACTAGTATAGGATGGACAGGAAGGTGTTTGGAATGGTATGATTTACTGATTTACTAATAGTTACCGATTTACTGCATAGAGTATCTAGTCTTAGATGTATTTCTACATTTTAATAGTATAAAATTTATATCTTAAACAAATCTTAACTTAAAAACAAATATACTTCAAAAAATTATATAAATCAAATGATAACATTAAATCAAATAAATAAATGTATTACATATATTAAAAAACAAATAAAAATAATAAAAATTTACAAAATTTGAATAAATTTTGAAATAACTTGGAATACACAAAAGGAACAATATTACTATACGAAAATAATAATAATAAAATAAAATATATATAAAATAAATTTTAAAATACTATAACAAATAATAATATAAATAAATAATAAAATTTTGAAAAATAAATTACAACACAAAATAATACAATTGCTTAAACAAAAATTGAACAGCCCAAAAATGTTAGATTTAGAAACTTATAAATATAATTTATAAATAAAATAGGACAAGATTATTAATATTTTAGTAATAGTAATATTAATATAATAAAGAATAAAAAGAATTTTTGATAAATAGAAATGACAGTCTCCAAAAATAGAAAACGGATGCTCTTCCTCCATCTAATTCTCTTCAAATAAATTTCATCCTTACTATGCTATCCTAAATATTTTCAAAGTTTTGGGTTAATGCCCTCATACCTCAACATCAATGCAAGGTATCAGTTAGTGTCATTACTTAAACCTATCTTTTCTGATCCTTCGATGATTTACATCTAAACTCTCTCTCATCTCTCTACTATTCACTCTCTATACAATATTCATCTCTCTAGTCTTGACTCTTCTATATTCTAATCTTCAATAATATCTTCTAGTATCTATTCGTATATGTAATTAATATATAATATAGTAATGTAATATATGAAGAGATAATATAATATATCAAGATAAAAACTTAGTATTTTATCTCCCCTAAGCAACTACAGACAATTGGCTCGCAATACACACACACCCTATATATATTATATATACTTACTATATATATACTATATATCTCGATTATATACTACTTTCATTACTTCATAGTATCATTCTACTCTATTATCTATATATATATTAATATAATAATATATATAATATTAATATATATATTATATACTATATATTATATAATATATATATTAATATTACTATTAATATATATTAATAATATATATAACTATATATATCATATACAATCACAGGTATTATTATATCATATGACGTTCGCTGAGACTTAATACGAGGTGGGAGATATGCACAGAGAGACCTGGGCTACTACATACACACACATAATAAAAGCGAAGCGAATGATTAGAATAAACATTGATTACAATTTCTTCTATTTATCTACTATTAATATTATTATTATGTATATAATATCTTGTTACAACTATCACAGAGAAGCATAATAATATATGTACAGTATAGAAATACATTTATCTATTCTTCAATTGTCGTATAAGACGAGTCAATTTTTACACATAAGACAGATCCATTGACTAAGGGAAGAGAATTATTTTGATTGTTGTTTAGACATAATAGCGAGATGTAATAGCCATATAATTATGATCAAAACATAAAAGTTATTTCCTCTCCTTAAAAAAAAAAAAAAAGTAATTCCTACCTAAACCTTAATTTAGATAATTTTATTCGCCTATGTCACAACTGTTATTCAAGACGGTATGTGTCTTTCGAGAGAACTTTTAGGTATATATCTACATCTAGTGACTAACTATGTAAAATATATATTACTATATTATATATCTATATATAAATACAGTTATTTTTATTATTTTATTGTTACTATTAATTAATGAGGATTTTTTTCCAGCAACTAGTAAATGCAGGCTCCTCTCGAAATTTATCGGCAATAAATTATACAAACATTTTTTTAATAAATTAAATAAAAATAGTAAAATTAACTTTATAATATTACATATAATTATATTACTTATATATTTATATATATATATATTAATAATAATATCTTATATATTATACTATAACTTGAGTTTGATTATGAAAACTCACTTATCCAATACATTTAAAGTATGACCACTAACATTTAATATACGATCCTTGCATAAAGTATATGTTAAGCATGTTCATCATTTACAACCAAAACCCACTAATGATGTTGAGAGTATTGAACATTCATATATCAAAATAACACACAACTAAATGCAAAGGGAAGAAGAGGTCAAACAACGCAGCGCGATCGTAAAACTATAAGAGAGAATAAGAGAGATGAGAGTAAGAGAGAGAAGAGAGATGAGATAAGATGTACATTTTAACGCTTTATATAATTTTCATACTATATTTTTGTTTATCACCTTTTACTCTGTGTAAACTTAGCATAAATTTTTCAAATGGAGAGGAGGACAAAAATAAATCTTTAATTCTTGGAGTGTAAATAAAGATTAAAGAATATAATTTCTATATTTGACAATAAATTCATATTTTACTCTATTTTCTATAATTTATACATTAAAATTTAAATAAATTCAATTTAAATAGTCTTAAACAAAATGTTACAAACCTATTTATACAATACATAGGATATAATCATATAACATTTTTCGCTCAACACGAAAATGTACAGACAAGGGGCCTATGAGGCAAAGTCTTCTTCTTATAAAGGACTTCTACGGTAGACAAAGGGCTAAATTATATCTATTTATTCCTATATAAGAGATATTTTAAACAAGAAAGAAGGAGAGAAGAGGCGATCATATATGAATTCAAGTACTATGCTAGTTTCATTAATTCTTTATAATGTTAATTTTCATTATTTTTATTATATAATCATTATTAATATGCTTATTTTATTTTAATATTTACCATGTATATACATTCTTTTAAAGTTCATTATTCTTATGTATACTTAATATTAATTGATATGATATTATTTCATATCCTTATACAGTCTTCTCATATTTTAGTCTATTAAATTGAGTTTTTAATTGGATATATTTAACTATTATTAGGATTGCATCAATTCAATGATTCTCAGCCATATGAAGCTTAAAATTTAATTTATATTAAAAATAAAAATAAATTTTTATCTCAAATGAAACTGTACTTTCAAAAACAGCTTATGTTTATTTTTAATTTTCTCTTCAATTAGGGTGGTGTTTCAGACTCCTAACGAGAAACGTAACGTAGTGTAATATTATTAAAGCACTTCTTAGACATGAAAAAAAAAAACAACTTGTAAAAAAATTAATTCACGAAATATGTATTGCACTAACCGTCTAAATACTTGCTACTTCTGGAGCATCTGCCATTTTTGGAGCCACCGTCACGGTGAGACAGATGGCTACACCAATTCATACCATAATAGACTTCAAAATATTGAGCAGCTCTCATAACATTGGCACACAACCCATGGCGATGATGCTATACACTTTTTAAGATATGAAATTTTAAATAACT
This sequence comes from Trachelipus rathkii, assembly GCA_015478945.1. Classification (NCBI taxonomy): domain Eukaryota; kingdom Metazoa; phylum Arthropoda; class Malacostraca; order Isopoda; family Trachelipodidae; genus Trachelipus; species Trachelipus rathkii. The sequence goes on from JABUQX010047284.1 coordinate 25,955, forward strand.
TCTCATTTATAGCAATCGAATTGAGCACTCCGTCTCTTCTATATACGAATAGCACACCCTATTTTCCAAAAAACAGAGGCATAAAGTAGAGCTATTTCTTGAATTACATTCGATACACCTCACCAATTGAGCCACACAAAATTAATGAATGAGATCACTTTCGTATAACCATGACTTTCTGTGACCTCACACACCATAAATACCTCGTGCTACCAGTCAGAAGTAAGACTACGAACCTCGTCACCAGCTCTCCGAATTCATCTGTATATATACATATAGCCGTATCACATATTGCTGTAATTTATAATATTAGTTATTAGTAACCGTTATTTATTTTTGATCTCACACTCACTATAAGACTAATATATATTATTTATATTAAAGAAATGCACTATCATCAAATTCTCTGTTGGTCATTTCCCCTATAATGCAATTCATCTTATTATATTACTCTATCACGTAATCAATACTAGGTAACACTACTCTACTATATATAAACAATCTGCCCTTAACACCATCCCACACTCATATCGCCAGGCTAATTATGAACACAGCAGTGAAATGTAACGCGTTTATTGCCGGTATATGTTTTTTATTATATTATATTTAAATATATTATTATTATCTAAAGTTTTTATTAAATATTTTTTATAAAAGGGTTTAAGATTTTGATTTGAGTAATGCCTTGACATTTTTAAATTGAAGTTGTTAGTTATTTATTTTCTTGTAACTGTTATAACAAGTTGATATAACAAGCTTTTTTATATTATTCTTTTTATTATTTAATGATTTGTAAATTGATTTACAATAGGTATCAGTATGAGTTAATTATAATATATTAATAGTAATAGTAAATCAGAAATATACACCATAATATAAATTATGTAATATATATAATTAGATATAAAATGAATAAAATAATACATTATAATTTATAATAAAGATAATTTAGAATAGATAGCCATTCCCACCATTAATGTTTTCAGTTGATTCACAGATAGACGTCGCAACTTAAAGGTATATATAATAATTAACATAAATTAAGGTATTATTGTATATTTATTATCATTAATGAGATAGATAGATATAGATATAGATGATATATATAGATTATAGATTAGTATCGATAGATATGATATGATATATGAATAGATTATAGATAGATATATCGATGAGTTGAGCAATGAGGTGGTAAAGGTGATGAATAGTAAGATAAGTTTAGGAGATAATTGGGAAGTGATACATGTTAATATTTATGCAATATGCATAGCTACAACGGTATAGCGATCGGGTTGTCAGTTATTGCGAATGTCATTTCACGTTCGTAATACCGTCCTATGGCTCCTGAGATTAGAAAGGCTAGCTCTAGATAAATAAGATTTTCATCTCTAAACAGCACTAAACTGAAAGAGGTAGAATAGCAAAAACAATTCTTAACTAACCTACTCTTTTGTTAACATTTATGTTTCATCACTTTTCTTTTTTTTCTTCTTTTTTATCAGTTGCGTTCTCCTGTTTGCTCTTACTATTTTAGTTTCATTTCAAATGTGCAAATTTTTGTGTTCATGTTTCTATCTTTTCAAACTCTTCAATGCATTTATTTCATAACTATATGTATATTACCAAGATGAGCACAGACGCGGGACTTAAAGTGAGAGAGTATATAAATTGAGTAAGTGAAAACACAGTAAGATGGATTAAATGAATTATACGGAACAGAGCTGGTCAAGGAAGTCAAGAGGCACCTAGCAGAACGATGCCTCATTGTGAGTTTGCTAATATCAACTACAATATATCATGTGCGACTATATTAACTACCACACCAGCACATCAACCTTGTGCTTTATACGTAAGGACGTCTTAAAGGTAGGTGGCATCGCGAGTGGGTATAAAAGTTCCCATCGAGCACTTCCGTCTATCGGAACACTAATAGGCAAGGATAGAGATAAAGCACCACCATCTAGCCCCGCCAATGATATGAGGTGTCTAAGTGAAGCTAGTTATAAGAACGGACACGTATTCATATAGGATCCTGTTTTTGCCGTTCTCGACCTTTGTAGCAACGGGACTATATAATCCAAAAGCCGGGTGAAAACTCGAGCACAACAAACGCACCAGATATACCATTAATGTCGGGACTAACATGAGTAGAAAGATCACTCCATAGGAAAGAGCGGATTTAGGTGCTGTTGTTACTGTAAATACCTGGATGTTATACTGCTGAAGTCACGAATAATTATATAGCTCTCGCGAGTCTTCTATCATCCGCCAACTCTCTCCCCAGCTTCTTGAGGCCGCCTTAGCAACCGTTTTGATGTGATGTGAAAATAAAAATAGACATTTTTATATGTTTATCTGCTTTATACTGCGCCAATGCATGTTCTTATTCATTGTCGTATTCAGGTCCGACTGACGAGAGAATCCCGTCGATACAGATGATTATCGAAAAGTTAGAAGGTGGTCTAGAGATGGCGTAGCACTTTCTGAAGATACGTGCTCTCTTTGAGCTTTTTTATACACGAATTGCATTTCAATCAAGGTTCTTAGCACTTGATCTCCCTATCCTCTACTCTTCTCCGAAATCTCTTAATATCTGTCCTTCAGTATCAGCTCCCTTACATGCAAAGGATGCTACGAGAACAGAATCTGGAAAGACTTCAGACGACAGTGCATATGGTCTACGAAGTAAATGCAGAGGCGAGCTATGATATCTGAATATTGAAGTTTGAAGAATTTAAGGTTGATCATCGGCATCTGAATGAACTACCTGACGGTTGGATTGTTGCAGGTTGACGTACAGCATCTCATAATCTTTTCCAGAAGTAGTGACATAAAGTAGGTAGCATATACGCACATAACTCTCGAGTGAACTCTCACCGACTATTCTTGCACAGAAAAGGCAAGAAACGAAGTCTCTGCTCCATCCAACACGAGACGAGACAAGTAATTAGAGCGATCAGTGAACAGAAAACTAGACAATAATCTATAGCACACGCATGGCGAGCCATAACCGCAGAGAGAGGGATGCCTTGATGTATCAGCCTGTCGTGCGCTATCGCGCTTCTGTTATGCTCTTGAACTCTCATGACCCGTCAATTAAGTGCTGTGGAATATTGTCAAATCGCTCACCAACCTTAAACATCTAAGTCGCAAGTCTCCTCGCGTAGTGCCTTAGGCGCTGAAAAGCCATTTATAATCGGTTAAATAATCCCTTTTATGTACGTGGAAAGTGTAGTGTATCGGCTGGAGTGTCCAGATACCACCAGTTATGATTCAGTCGCGAAACAAGACTCCTACACGCGCGTACTGGCGATCGGAAAGATGTATGATATTGATACTACCAGACTGTCTACCGTTAGTTATAGTTGAGAGTAATACCTTAACGACTCGAACTGGTATAGCTGGTTAACCTAGTATTCTAGTAATAAGATGTATCTACAAGGTGTAGGAGCTATAACGAGGCGAGTAGTTAGAGGAGTAGAAAGGCGGTCTGGTGCGGGATAAGGGTGGTGGAGGCAATGTGCTGCTTACCAATAGCGAGAGCAGGGTGAGGCTTAGTGATTGCGGGTCGGAGAACACCTCAGAGAATATACGTTGAAAAACGGCACGAGGCTAGTAATGAGGAGCGGAGTCAGCCGGAACGAGCAAATCCACCTCAATACTCGTGGGGATGAATGCCATACTTCATGACGCCTACACATACTTACCGCTCTCTTAGCATTTACGTCTAAAACGTTCCGTCGTACTAGATCTCAGAGGAGCCTTCTGACAGCGCTCTCTCAAACCTGACTATGATTATCACAGGAACGATTATATGTATCATTCTGAACAGATAACTCTAGTGAGGAAGATAGAATTAAAGGTAGTTTGTGAGGTTGTGCGAGAAATAATTGTTAAGAGTGAGCGACATTGCCTCGGAATGAAGTGAATCACTAGCGTTGAGTTTAGCCGAATGGAATAATAGAGGCCGAAGACGACTGAGTCTTTTGGTACAGTAAGAGTAGATGAGATGCCATAGACATAGATAGATGAGTATATTGAATAAGAAGTAGCTAGATTTTACAGAAGTTGTTAGAGATGTTTTTGGCAAGAGGCCTAGAAATGTATTATATCTTAGGATAGGAAGACCCTAAAGTATGGTTTAGCGACGCATCATTCGTATTATGCTATAGAAAGCTACCGCTTGCTCGTACGAAGTATATCCTGCAAATCGAATATATCTATGCTGAATTCGTAAATATTAGTGCAGAGAGTGATAGGATAAGATCCGAGAATATTCACATACCCCCGATAAGCGCTGATCTCTAGCCTGACAATGGACAGATGAACAGGTCATCCGTATTCATAATCTAAAACCTATGGATTGAGGAGAGAATAGATTTTAGTCGAAGATAATAGTGAATGAACTGCCTCATTCACCGTCAACGGATTACAGCATCCCCATTATTGTCTCCCATCTTAGCTGGAGAAGCCGATCATGTCGTCAATCTAGATGTCAAAGCAATCAATGTCAATTATAGTTAGAACGTAGAAGCGATCGCTAAGGCCCCTCCAAATTGCCACTACTAATAAACTATCTATTTTTATATTTATTAATATATCAGTATTTAATATTTTATAACTATATATATATATAATCCCTGATTCATACTATATATTCAAAGTGCCAGAAATAACGCATAGGGCAGGATGGAGCTTGGATAAGAGAAAGTATTATATAGTATTAATGATAATGCAATATACTAGAGTTGTGGTCATGATTTACCATTAGTCTTAAGGTAAGCGAAGGTAAGTGTGATATTAATAGAGAGAAGGACATAGTGGTAGTAAAAACATAGGTCAAGTGTTAAGTTCAAAGAATTGGTTGCAACGATCCGGAATGTGTGTAAGGTTATTTGATTAGTTGCTCCAGATCGTTATAGAATGCTGAATATATGATTCGGGCCTCCTCCCCACCTTATAAAATTACAGTATGAGGGACCCCAAACCATTTACAGTGTTATATATGTGTTTACAAATTTAGTAAAATCCCCTAAATTAGAAGGACTAATCAGAGTATTTGTGTATCGAGAAGATATATAAAACTATATCTAAATTTGATTTTGTTTATAGAATAGATAAAATTCAATAAAGAAGTGGAAATCGTTCTGTTAGTAGAACAATAGCAAAAACACTAAGATTATTGTAGTAGAAGGAGAAAAGATTTTATGATGCAACTATCAGAGCATCGAAGTAGGTAGATTCGAGATTCCAACTGAGACGTGTTATCGGGAGTATCTACTGTATTACATAGGCATCAGCACTTACTCACTCCCTTACTCATACGGATAATTATTGAAATAAGTATACCGTTTAGGGATCTAACCATTAAAATACGAGTTTCAGAGTGAAATTTGAATTATTCTTAGCCATACTTCTGCAGTCTTCATGAACAAGAGCAAAAGAGTCTTAGGAAAAGTAAGATTTGTGATGGTGATATTTCCTTACATGAAAGGCAAAGTAGATTTTAATGCTATCACGGAATGTTGGTAAAAAAGTTAATCGTAAAGCCCGCGTCCCTCGAAAAACTGCCTCTTTCACGAACAATCAAACACATCACTCGACACTGACTCACACTACTTTCTTAATTCTTCTATTATTATATCTATACGCACACGCGGAGTAATAAAATTAAAGTAACAATAACAGTGAAACAAAAGGAGAAATCGGAATAAAAAGAATATACAATTTCGAAACATCACAAACCACAACTTAACATAAAAATCTAAGTACAAATTAAATAAACACATGCCACTGTAGGTACAATGATATTAAATATAAGAGTAACTAATTTATCTTCCATGATAAAAGTTTTAACCGTAAAAATATATTAAAAACAATTTGTTTTAACTCTAAAACTAAAAACTAAAAAATTTAAAAAAATATAAATATTTAAAATCCAAGAACTTTACTTATCTTTTAAAACGTCAATCGCAGACCTCACCGAAACGAAATTAAAATTAAAATGATTGATTAATTTCATTAGAGTTGGAGATAAGCTGTGTTAAAAATAGAGCCTTCATAAGGACGAACAATGACTGCTAATGATAAAAGGAGATAAACGAGTGAATTCACTTCCACTCATAACACAGCACACATAATAAGAACGGATAATATGCCAACTCACCGCATAAGATGACACACATTCGACGACGTTGTCATGAGCTACTTGTGTAGAGGACCAACGTCCACCAGCTTATCCATCTATAGATTCATATTATCACCGAGGGATGTCATTTATCTCGTATATAAATAAGGTTATATAAATAAACATATTAAAATTATTTTAGTTCTCAAATACATACGGACGAGAGTACCTTAGACATATTTGTTACATCTTAGTGTGAATCCTTATGCTCAGGACTTCCAACGATGTTTGGCAAGTTTGCTTCATTTGCCTTGGTTGCCAATAAAAATCTATGCTATGTATCTAATCTACTATCTATCTTAATATATAATATATATATATATATATAATCTACTATCATCTATCTAGCTAAGAGCTAT
>JABUQX010047284.1:42500-45000 GCA_015478945.1 Trachelipus rathkii
TAATATATATGTATATATATATATATGTATATATATGTAATAATATATATATATGTATATAATAATATATATATATATATTGATAATAATAACTATTAATAATAATAATAATAGCCTTAATAATAATATATAATATATATATATATAATAATAGAATTTACCCATTTTCATACATTAATAACAATATGTATATGTAATAGCCAATATATATGTATATATATGTATGTATGCAGTCAACCAATAATAATAATAATATATGTATGTAACAATATATATATATATACTAGCACTGTAATATATATATATAATAATATATAATATATATAGTACACTTGCCTTTGCTGTATATAGTAATATGTAAATATAATATATAATATAATAATATATATATATGTAATAATAATATAGCATAATATATATAATCACTCTTATATACTCTATATATATAATATATATGTGTACAGTAATATATATATATGTATGCCAACAATAATATTAGTAGCAATAACTAATAATAATAATAATATGCAGCAACTAGCTGTAACATAACATGTACCAACAATAACATAATATAATGTATAACATAATAATAACCAATAATAATAAGTATAGTAATAATAATAATAATAATAATATATAATGTATATATGTAATAGCATATGTATGTAATAATATATATGTATATGTATATATAGCAACCAACAATAATAATATATAATAACATATATAATAATATATCATATATATGCTGTAACCAACAACTGTTTATAACCTTAGCATGTATATGTTTAACCAACCAACAACAGCAGCCTTATAGCATAATAACATATAACAGCAATAATAACATATATAATAATAATATATGTATATAACAACAATATTAATATATATAAATATATATATATAATATATATATATAATTTAGTAATACTCTAAGGTGACTATTGCATACACATATATTTAAATACAATAACCATACACTAAGTGATACAATAGACTTATCAACGTAAACTAAGGCCAGATAAACCCAATTCACCTTACACTAACTTAATTAAAATCAAAGAAGCAAATCCAGTAACCCCAAGACTTATGGAAACCCATACGAAGATCTAGTATACGTTTAGGGTTAAGCTTTGTTCCGACAACGATCGCCCTCGCTGGATACAAGTTCAAATTACGAGATAACAACAGAAAATCAATAAAGCAATTTAAGCTATTTAGAAAGATGTTTGAAATTAATGGGCTTTAAGTCTTCTTATAATAAGATTGAAATTCCTTTAAATTCAGTAGAAAAGAAGGCGATGAACAACTCTACTGTGCATTTCTAAGAGGCAAAAAAATAAAATCGCACTTATCTGGTTGGTAAACTTCAATATCTTTAAAATACTTTATCTTAATAGGTTAAACAGGTATTTCTATCATACAGTCAAACATACACTTTCACCAACACCTACACACGCATCTATATATATATATATATATATATATATATATATATATATATATATATATATATATATATATATATATATATATATATATATATATATATATATATATATAATCACTTAATATATATATTTGTGTGTTAATAGCCAATAATAATAATAATAATATCTATCTGTAATATATATATGTAATAATATGTAACATGCATATGTAATAATATATATGTAATAATATATAACAATAATAATAATATATATATATTTATAATATATGTATATATATATTATAATAATAATAATAATAATAATATATATATAATAATATATATATAACAATAATATAATAATAATAATAACCATGTAATAATAATAATATATATGTATATCAAATTTTAACTGCTTTACCATATGTATCACACGCATCTATCATATGTATATATATATATATATATATATATATTAATCTTATAAAGCATACATGAAGTAAAACCTGATAATATATATAAAAAACTCATTATCACTCAAATGAGGGTCTAATTTTTTTACCAATAAAAGTTGCATTTTTATAAATATTTAATTGTTGGACATCTGTCACTGGCAGTGACACTCGCTCTGCAAGTTGCAAATGATTTTTTAAGTGATCTCTTGGTAAATGACCTGCAGTCTAATTATTTCGTAGATTATCATAATATAATAAATGTTTTATATATGTATGTATGTATGTATGTATGTATGTATGTATGTATGTATTACGCGTTATTTTAAATATTATTATTATTATTATTATTATTATTATTATTATTATTATTATTATTATTATTATTATTATTATTATTATTATTAATATTATTGTTATTATTATTATTATTATTATTATTATTATTATTATTATTATTATTATTTGTGTGTGTGTGTGTGTGTGTATTATTATTTTTTTTAATAAAAGTTTTAATTATAATATCATTGTTGTTATTATTAAATATTATTATTATTATTATTATTATTATTATTATTATTATTATTATTATTATTATTATTATTATTATTATTAT
>JABUQX010047284.1:50000-54101 GCA_015478945.1 Trachelipus rathkii
CATATATATTATTATATATATATATATATATATATATATACTATATATATATCATATATATATATATATATATATATATATATATATATATATATATATCTTAGAATTACATATGTACATATATATATAAACCATATGTATAGTTAAACGAGTATATATATATATATATATATATATATATATATATATATATATCTATACTATGATATATAATAATTTATCAATCAACATAATCTATAATATGAAGTAGAGCAAAAAAAACTGACGCCACCATGATCTTTCTATTAATATATTAATAATAAATAATAATATTGTCATGTGTGATAATAATAATGTGTAAACTTGATATTATTTAAAACAAAAAGGTTTTAAATATATATGTTTAGTAATTTTTCAGTTGAAGTTGCATTTTATATTTTCATGTTTTGGTTTGTTGTTTGTGCGTTTTATGATTATGCCTTTATGTATGGGTGAGTTTTTTTCCTTCTATGAGCTTGTGCATTTTTGCTTTTATGCGTTTATGCGTTTGTCTGCTCATGCATCTGTGTTTAAGCGTTTTGCTTTGTACTTTTGTGTTTGTAATTGTTTGTTAACTATCTTTATTCAGCTTGTACGTTTTTGGTTTATCTTACCTTTGTTGTGTGCTGTGTGTGTTTCTTTCTTTTTGTGTGTGTTTCTATGTTAATACATTGTGTGTTTCAATCCTATAAATTACACTAAGATTAGTTGTTAAAGCTCATTTCAGCGATAAAAACTGAAAATTTCATCATCTGTATAAACTCCATGATATAATTTATATTTTAGAAATTGCTGATAATCAATTTTCATAAGATTTTAAGGAAAATGAAAACGACGATGACAATTACTTTAAGTTATTTCTTAAAAATCAAAGAACATAATAAATAAAAAGAATGCAGCAATTGGATCATTAATTTCATAGTGAGAATTAGTAACTTAATATATATATGTATATATATCTATCTATATATATTTATATATAGTTTCTCCTAGATATATACACTCATATATATATATATATATATATATATATCTCTCTTCACTATATATAATGAACCTGAAAAAAGATTATGAGAGTCTCAATTTTCAATTTTCTAAACATCTTTACTACTTAGAATATTCTTTAAAATAATAATAATAACAATTGGTTTATATCAACTTATGATCATTGAAACAGTATTTTTATTCATTTTTCTACCAGAACTCAGGGTCAGGTGTATGGTGGAGGCTTTGTGAACAAGTGATCAATTGCCATGCGATTCGTTTAATAAATTTTAATTTAATATAAATTTGTATAAAATGTTATTTCTAGTTTGGCCAAAAAATCTTCAGAAACCCAATAACTTTGTTTTCTATATCACAACAGACCATATATATATATACCTTTATATATATATATACACCATACACTATATATACATATATATATATCTTATATATATATATATATATATATAACTTTTCATTTCTACTCTATATATATATATATACTCTTACGCCTCTTCAGATAAATCTTGACTCTCTCATATAATGAAACTCAAGTATATGGAAAATAGTGTAATATATTTAGCACTTTGCCATGTGCGTCTACAATATCTCTGAAACTTATGCTCGTTTTATATAAGAAAATATTATATGTATATAAATAAAACTTTCCTACAGATTATAAGATCGTACAAATGACTTGTTTTTGCTCTTTGAGTCAAACCAACTAATCAGAATGTGATTCCCATAAGCTGGTTGGGTTTTTTATTTATACCAAACCAGGAAGTGAACGGTCTTTTCTTTGACTGAAGGCAGGGCCAGTCTACTACTCGGGGTATGCCGCATATTCGACCCTGCACGCCGCCCGCCTGCCTCTCAGCGAGCACTATGCCGATACATCGCCACGAGCTCCTGCCATATACGCCACATGCTCTACTACCTGCCTGCCTCTCATATATATATATATATATATATATGTTAAATATAATGTAAAACATATTTAATGATTTCTTAACTTAAAGTGAATTTTATTAAATCTAGTTGGAAGGAAATTTGGAAGCTTGCTGGTCATATCTTCCTCTGTACAGTCACATGCGAATAATCATAATAGAGTACATATTGAGTAAAATCCCCACTATAGTGATCTTTTGTAATAATTTTCTTAATGAAGAAACAATAACAAATCCGTGTCAAACAATCACTTTGCATTTTTCTAATTGATAAATCATGAACTTTATAGTAAGAGAGAAGTATTTCCTTTGTTTTGTGGTCAGATACACAGTGATGTTATTAAAAATAAAGAGGAGCTTTCTTTACATCACCCCTTTTATATCAGGCCATGAGGCCTGGGTGATTAAAAATTCAGGCCAGTATATATACATTAAGGGAGGTCATCTAGTTTCATATATATATATATATATATATATATATATATATATATATATACCTATATATATATATATATAACATATATATATATATATATATATATATATATGTATATATATATATATATATATATATATATATATTTATATATATATATAACATATATATATATATATATATATATAAATATTATATATACATATATCGATACATAGTATATATATATATATCTATATATATATATATATATATATATATATATATATATATATATATATATATATATATATATATATATATATATATATATATATATATATATAAAATATATATATATATATATATATATATATATATATATATATATATATATATATATCTATAACATGATATATATATAATATATCTCTCTCTCACTCTATAAAAAATGTAATAAATATAAGTGTGCAATTTCAATAACCTGCAAATTTAGAGTCGATCAAACAATTTTTATTAAACTTAAATGACGTTTGAGAATTTTAACATTGTAAATATATGCCAGAGATTTTATACCTTTTATCCCAACAGAGAGAAGAGAGAGAGAGAGAGAGAGAGAGAGAGAGAGAGAGAGAGAGAGAGAGAGAGAAGAGAGAGAGAGAGAAGAATAATCAAACGGTACAATGTCAGTAATGAAAAGAAGAAGAGAGAGGAGAGAGAGAGAGAGAGGGAAGGAGAGGAGAGGACAGGGAGAGAGAGAGATAAATAGAGCGCAACTAAGTAATCTTTTTGCTAATAGCCATCATTTTCCCCTCGACTCTATAATCCACGTATTGTTACAACTCCTTACAAAAGGCGTAACTGCATTTTTAAAAGAACAACTGTAAAAACATTGGCCCGGTGGGTGATTTTGAGTGCAGTGACCCAATCACGCGCAGACGGGTTGATTCGTTTGATTACGTCACATGAGTACAAGCTGATATCATCAGTTTATCAACACGATATCTCTTTGGAGTAAACTAAATACTTTTTACCAAAAGAAACTTTCATTTGAATAATAATAATAATAATAATAATAATAATAATAATAATAATAATAATAATAATAATAATAATAATAATAATAATAATAATAATAATAATAATAATAATAATCTATTAAATAATTATTATAATAATAATAATAAATAATAATAATAATAATAATAATAATAATAATAATAATAATAATAAAAAATAAATTATGAGTTCATTAATTTGCTGCATTTAATCCTGAAAACCGTCAAGAAGTTAAATTTTTTAGTTTTTTTTGGTTAATGTATTTAATAAAGAAACATCTAAAAATATTATTTAAAAGAGGTTTAAATCATTTTCACTTTCTCTTATCCCTTGTCATACAAAGTATTATAAATATTTTTTTATAGAACTGTAAAATATATGTAACCACCATATATATATATGTATATATAATATATAATATATATATATATATATATAATAATAATATATATATGTATATATAAACGTCAAAATATATAAATAGATGTTATATATAAATTTTTATAAATGTATTGAATAGAGATTCAATAGGACTTTTCATATATATATATATATATATAACAACAACATATATATATATATATACTATATATATATATATGTAACCTCACACATATATCATATATATACTCTTTTTATATATACTACCTGCTCTGCTATATATATGCTATATAT
>JABUQX010047285.1:0-5000 GCA_015478945.1 Trachelipus rathkii
TAAAGTGTTTTATTTTTTAAAATAACTTTGTTACAGGTCAAGATCAAGATCATATGAGGATCGCAGAAGTTACAAAAGGTCAAGGTACTCTTCACCGTCTCCCAAGAGAAGCAGCAGACGATACTCAAGATCACCTTCCTATTCCCGAGTGTGATATGAGGATAAGCGCAACGGTTTGATAATATTATTGTCCATCTATTAATATAACTTTTTTTTTTTTTTTTACATCCCATGGAAAGAGTTCTTAGAAAGTGAAAAGAAATTGCTACATATTTTAATATTCTTTGATTTATTCAAAAATTTTCCATCTTCATTAGGCATGATGGTAACAGAGAAAGCCCTCAATCGAATCGTCTATGGTTTTTAGATCTAAAGCTTATTAAGCTGTCCTCAGAGGGCGTCAACAGATCGGTGAGGATATATGAACAGGTGTCTTTTAACGGCAATAACAGTAGTATGATTCTTAATGCCATAAGACTGAAACATTTTTAAGAGAGAGACTGCTGATCTTATCAGTAACGAGGGAGGGAGAGAAATGCTTATTAAATTGTATTGTTATTTAATATGAATATGAGAGAGGGAGTCTAGGAGTATCTAGGTGAGAGCTTTAATGTGACGCTAGCGGCTACGGTTTATCACCACGTTTAGCAAGGCGTTTTAAGATAAAGTGTGTGCATTTTATGGACCGTTTCACGTCCCATATAAGTATCAGATACGGGTAATGGAGTATATTAAGAAGTGATAAGAATGAAATGGAAGCGTCTTGATGTCCAGATAGTCCAGTAAAACAGCGATTAGGAAGCTAAGGAGTTATCTAAGGAAGAGGGATCGACTGTCGGTTCGGAATCTCTCAGAGATTATGGGGCCAGGAGAACTGTGCGAGGCACCGCGGCTAATAATGAAATAATTTTTATACTATGAATAAAACATATGGATTGAAAATTGTTGAAAGAATTGTGAAAGATTCAACTCTCTCGGGAGGGAAAAAAAAAAAAGGCATTGCGAAAAAAAATTTCCAGAACGTGTACAAAATTGGCTAAAAACAAAATGGAAAGTAAACAACGACAATACGAACACATTTTTTACACATTCATAACGAAGCGGAAGATCAAAAATAACATAAAAGTATACACAAAAAGGAACGCAACATAGATAATATGAAACAAATGTAAAAAAGAAATATAATAAGAACCATCATAAAAGTATGCAGATACAGCCCACTAGAGTATGCAGACTGTTATCGCAATGGGCACTTATACGTACCAAAAGACCGGAATACACTGGAGACAATAATGGATCAACTGTTCAGAACCAATAAGATTTCTCAATCGTTGAAAGGCTGAGTACAAAGTGAGAGAGAGGAGGTGCCAGCAAACTTAAACTAATTATTCTAGTCTTCATATAATGATATTTTAGACTATAAAAGAGTATTATATACCTGGAAGTTCTTAAGAATAGGCGTCGGTGAGGAGGTCAACATGCGGCGACTTACATACTCAATTAATATCCAGATAGTCACGAGGGACAAGCATCTATTTTGCTATAAAAACGACAAGAAAAACTCATCCTAGCATAACTTCCAAGCGTAGCCTGAAGTGCCGCACGACAAGTAATACAGGGCCGACAAACGACAAACACCAAACATGGACAATAACACTCCTTTTATAAATAAAAGTTGGAAGGGAGCCTCGGCTAAAATAAATAAATTAGTTCAGGCTATCATTTCTGTCCACTTATTGAAATTATGAAATTCATAATTTTCTTATGATGTTGTCAATCGAATTTTTAAGTTATCAACATTTTGCGGAGTAAACGTCAGCTAACATGTGTACGAAATAAAAAAAACTAAACAAAACAAATCATCTTGAGCAACATTTCAATTTTCAAAGAGCAGAAAAAAGGAACATAATAAAGTCGATTTTGTCAGAGAAATATGTGTAGCCGTTAATTTAGTATTTGAAGAACTGTAAAAGATGATTTCCTCATCTCTCCTTAAATTCAAATATCATTCAACATGAAATATGATGTATTTGCTAGGAACAAGATAGTAATGTATGGCAAAAAAAACTGAGAGAATAGAAAGAAAGAATACTGTACTTTAAGATAATTGACTAGCGTACAGGAAGAAGTAGAAGCAGAGTTATAAAAGTAGCAAGGAGAAGTAGAAGAGTACTAGGAAGACAAAGACTGAGGTAGCTGTGGAGGTACATTTTTTCTAAAAATTATCCTAGAAATTTAATACATAAATTAAATTTAGATTCTTTTAAAAACTGAAAGAAAGCGGCAGAAACTATAGTATAAGAGCTATAAAGGTTAAGAGAAAGATCTACAGAAAATATATGAATTTTTGAACAACATTGGATAGTAAATCATGCTATAGTATTATTTATTTATAGAAATAATAGCCAAAAAAGGAACTGATCTAATTTAATAGAATAAGTATACTTCAAAAGTAATCAAAAAAAAATAACCCGGTGATAATAAAAGAAAAGTTCAGAGAATTAAAAGAGCACGAGGTGATATAAATTAATGTAATGGTACACTTCTCAGTTGATTCATAGAACATGTAGACTAGAATGTTCACACTGAATATGTTGAAAATAATAATAGCACACAAAATAAGAAAAAGAGATACTCTTGACCTTTCTGTAGGAAGATTTTTGCAAAAGCCTTATGTATAAGGAAAAAAAACTGAACTAGAATCGCCCCTCCGTTACACGTATATATTGTCCAGGCTTCAATACTAGCCCTTTCCATCAGTATTGGAAGCACGCATATGCCCAATCTAATACGTTCACTAGAATCGTTTATAGTTTTTTTTAACCTTATAAAAAAGGCTTTTCTAAATCTTCCATACAAGAAAAGTCAAAAGTATCTCTTTTTCTATTTTGTATATTATTATTTCAACATTTTCAGTGTGAACATCTAGTCTACATTCCTATACCATTTCTAAACCAACATTAATTATATCACCTCGGCCTTTTTTAATTCTCTAACTTTTCTTTTATTATCACCCGCATGCATAATTTCTAGACTACATTAGTATACTTATTCTATTATAATTAGATCAGTTCCTTTTTTGGTATTATTTCATAAAATGGAATACTATAAGAGTGTTTCCATCCATGTGGTACACCACCAATTTACCATCATATATTAAACAACTCTCCAACACTAATAGCTCTACTATAGTTTTATCCCCTCTCTTAATATTACCACTTTCATAACATTCATTAGCCAACTTAATTTCTAGGATAAATTTTTAGAAAAAATACCTCCACAGCTACCTCAGTCTTTGTCTTCCTAGTACTCTTCTACTTCTCCTTGCTACTTTTATAACTCTGCTTCTACTCTTCCTGTAGCTAGCAATTATCTAAAGTACCAGTATCTTCTTTCTATTTTCTCAGTTTTTTGCTACATTACTATCTTGTCCTAGCAATAATAAAAATATTCAAATTCTGATACTATTTAAGGATAATGACCAAACAGTATTACAGATTTTAAAATATAAATATAAAGCTAACATATTTCTCTGACAAAATCGACTTTATTATGTCCTTTTTTTCTGCTCTTTGAAAATGAAAGTGGCTCAAAAGGATTTTTTTTGTTTGTTTTTTTTCTATTTCCTACACATGTTAGCTGACGTTTACTCCGCAAATGCTTGTGGAACTTAAAAATTACGATTGACAACATCATAAGAAATTATGAATTCATAATTTCAATAAGTGCACAGAAATGCCACCTTAGTCTATTTTTTTTTTTTAGCAGCCCCTTCAACTTTTTATAAGATGTTTTGTCCATAGTTTGGTGTTGTCGTTTGTCGAGCCCTTATACCTTGGTCGTGCGCACTTCAGTCTACGCTTGGAAGTTTATGCTAAGCAGAGTTTTTCTTGTTCGTATAGCAAAATAATGCCTTGTCCCTCGTGACTATATGATATTAATTGATATAAGTCGGCCCTTTGTATTACGAGTATTCTTAATAATCCAGGTAAAACACTTTACTTGTAGACCTTAGAGATGATCTCGAACGTTCTATTGACTTTCTATTGTATCAGCCTTTCAACATGAGAAATCTATTGGTTCAGAACATTATCATCGGCAATGATATATATCATTTTATGTTTCATCACACGATGTGATGTACTATACGGGACAATGCATACAAATGTCGAATACAGGAAAAAATGTCTAATATTTACATACTGTACAGACCGAAACATGCGTCTACAGTTACGTGATTCAGGTTGATGTAGTTAGGTTATAAAGTGTTAGGTTTTATAGGTATAGGTATAGGGTATATATTAAGGTATAAGCTAAGCTTTGAGTTGGATCTTCGTTAGAGTAAACCGACATGTAGTGATCATAATTTATTTATTTATAACAAATGTCCGTAGCTATACCATCATTTTTCACCTCAGATCAAATGTAGAACAAGTCTTGAAATGAGAATTGAGCACAGAGGTGAGTGAGTGTTCAGCACTCACTTCGATTCAGCTGAGCATCTCTAGACGCTTATTGTTCCACGCCTATGCATGTAATGAATACATACTCTTTCTGTATGATAACGGGTGCTTGACCAGATGAGGTGCTTACTTTACTTTTTGTTATAATTTTATATATATATGATTTATATTGCGAGGTAGAGTATTACGAGAGTCCCAATAGATTTAGGACAAGGCTATATTCGTATGTGATTGTGAGTGCACCTATGAACGAGGCGAACAAACCTGATGTACACAATTCACAAATATAATTAGACGACTATTCTAGTGTATTAGGGACTGGTTGCCGGGCGCATAAAGAAAGATAGCATGTAGCTGTGACGCTCTGATTATATTCATATTGTTAATATATTATACTTTTGTTCAATTATTTCCTCACTCAGAACATTATAATGAGTTTATATTCTAAATTATTCAGCTACTTATGTTTTTAACATTATTTTCTTTTTCTATCTCTATATATGAGACCTATATACTATCTTATAGCTTATTCCATAA
>JABUQX010047285.1:7500-38775 GCA_015478945.1 Trachelipus rathkii
TAAATAATATAATATAATTATAATTATTTTAATGAAGAAGTAAAGAGTAAATTTTTGTTTATAGAATATACTAATAAATCACAGAATAAATTGAAATTATATAAATAAAGTAATAATAAAAAATATCATAATATAAAAATATATACTAAAAATTATTGACATCAAAAATTATATTAAATATTCATTAATATATATATATAATAAACACGAGGACATATATTAATTAATAGTTCATTCGTTTTTGAGTAGTAACAAAGAGTTCAAAAAGATAGATCTTTTATCAGCAACATCCATGCTTATATTTACTGTAAAGCGGCTGGCTGCATATTCACACATCACGACACCACACACTCTAGAGACTTAGAGAGCAATGCAAGCGTCAACGCAAGGAGAGACATACACTCTGAGAGAGAGATTCACCAGAATGACGAATATCAGAAGAACAAGAATGAGAGAGAAACAGAACAACAGGAGACGAAGGAACTTATAGTACAATAATAGAGAGGAGAGAGAATACTTTGGAAAACAATCTTAAATAAAAATGCGTAAATTTATTCAATTACAAGAAAGAAACAGAAGCAAAAAAAGAAATCTGTGAAGAGAAGAGAAGATAAGATAAGACGAACTAACGAGGATAGTGTAAACAAGCGAAGAATATGAAGGAATAAAAGATCCAGTACAGGAAGAAATAAAGCACAAAAGAAGAAAAGGAAGAAGAAGAAGAAAACGAAGCAGAGAGAGGAGGTGCATAAAGACGCAATAATCGACAGATAGGAAAAGAGAGAGAAAGGACAGAGTATGAAGAGAAGTAATAGGAAAGATGATTATATAAAAGTAGAAATAGAAGAATAGAAAGAGAAAAGACAATCCCCTTTACTGTATATTTTACCATAAAAATCTTCTTTGTCTGAGTCACGAGAGTTACGTGGCCGTGCCAGCGCCATCCTCTTCGGCAGTCGCGCACGCTTGCACCCTGCGACTTATAAGGTCATATGGGGTGAGATGTGCCTCAGATAAAAGTGAGAGAGTATAGAAAAGAAGTCACTATGATCTCGAGCATATTCGAAGAGTGCTTTATAGACTATCGCCTCCTGGTCTTGGTCTCCATTTCATACTCAATGCAAGCAACCGCTACAGGCTGCAGAATCCTCTGTAGGATTACTGTCTGAGATAGCAGACACTGAGCTCGACACATTACTCTTATTACTTTCAGAGTAGTTATTGGGTGGGTTTGTGCCTCTAAATTAACATCTCTAATAGAGAGAGAGAGAGAGAATTGACGGTCATGAATAGATACACACACACACATACTGCTTAATATATATATATCACCTATATCCTCTTAAATAAATTAACTCCTATTATTAATAAGCAGTGAGGTTACGTGTCACTAACGCCTCATAATATGGTGTTGGGTAGTTGTATGACCCCTAAATATCCATATATTTTATAAAAATTGACATAATTGAGAATAGAATGAACGTTAGGTATATATACCCGGTTATTATAAAAGTATTATAGTAAACTATACTTCACGTCGCAGACACAAGGTTATGTACATCTACTATGCCTTGGGAGTTAGTTATGGGTGACTTATGTAGTCCTACACAAACATATATTGATAAAATTAAATATATATAAGTAGATGAAAAGTTATAGGTATAGCTATATATATAACTTTACATTTAATATTAATAGATATCAGGCTTGACGAAGGTTTACGTGTCGGTACGTAATTATAGTATATATACTCCCATATAAGGTTAGATTTGTGAGAGGGATGATCCGCAAAACCTTAAAATATTGGAGCATAATATAGATAGGATATGAAATTGTGCGAGTGATAAATACAGAAGAGTAATAAAGGTATAAATTATATATATGAAGTGACTGGAGGTGAGAGAGCAACGGGAGCCTTGATGATATTTAGACTATCATAGGTCTTATTTATAATAATTAATTAATTATTATTTATATAAATTTATTATTATTTTAATTCAGTTTCGTATACACAAATATTATTACTTTTTTCTTTATTTCTCTCCAACAGTTGTCTCTCTACTTTTACTTCTTTCTCGTTCTTATTTTGCCTCTTATACTCGTCTCTAACACTTAATTTATAGATTTTATTAGCTCTGAATAAAAATTATTTTTTGTTTAAATAAACTACGCTAAATAATTGAACTTTGCGTTTACAGTCCCTAAAAGCAGTAGATCATATACATCAAACACCCAAGCCCATCACCCTCAGCCATCCTAATCTGTTATATAATTGATTACTTATTATAAGAATTACTAGTTGATCTATATTAGATTACTAATATACTTATATGACTTAATTGAGATTACTACTTGATCTATTATATTAATTTACTATATTGATTTACAAATCACATATTTTGTTAATACAAGAGAGAGGGACACTTTCAAGGCATAAATAAATGTGCTATTGTCTTTTATTCTTTACTTTATTTTAAATATATTGATATAAAAGCTGATATTGATTTATTTTTATCTTTATATTAGTTAAAAAAAATAATATATTTATATTTACTATAGATTTTTTATATAAATATTATATTTTTTATGTTATATAACAATAATTATAAATAAATTTGCTCAATTTACTGATTGCTTTTCCATTCTTAATCCTAATTTTAATAATAATAATAATGGGCACTTATACTTCTATAGGACTTATAACTTCATGTCATTATTATAAATTATACTAATACTATCATCCTTCATTATTATTATTATATTATTATTTAGAGACTCGAGATAGCTAAAAATCTATTCTCATTACTGTAAACATATCTTAAATAAAACCTTTTCTTCTTAGATATATATATGAATGAAATTACTCCTGCGATCCCTCTTTTCCATTAAATGGAGATCAACTTTAGCTTATTATCTCTTTCTTTTTCATCTAGTACTCGTTAGATTGTTCATATTACCGATGAACTTATTCTCAGGTACGTATTATACTTTACCCCTGGCATATACCTAAA
This sequence comes from Trachelipus rathkii, assembly GCA_015478945.1. Taxonomy (NCBI): domain Eukaryota; kingdom Metazoa; phylum Arthropoda; class Malacostraca; order Isopoda; family Trachelipodidae; genus Trachelipus; species Trachelipus rathkii. Next base: position 10,512 of record JABUQX010047285.1, read on the forward strand.
CAGCTTACTCATTATAAATAACTATAAATAGCTTCAAAATTGTTCCTCACTCCTTAAAAACACGATATTGTGATGCACGTATCCAAGGGGTTATAATATTGAGCACACTGATAATAAAAGACAGTTATTAGATATACAGTCAGTCGCTTTTTCTTGCTGATAATAAAGTATACTATATTGACTTGAGCTATATATATAATATAACATCATTTAGAGTCCGTTAATTGGACAGATGATGTCTCCTTCTTGCTCCGTAAATTTAATATATTTTATTATCATAAATTTAATATTGATTAGTAGTATTTACTCACGTATAGTTTTTGAGCTGCAAGCTTCTTCACAACTAATGAAATATATTGTATATAATATATTATATATATTATATAATATATATATATATTATTAATATATATATTAATATAATAATTATATAATAATTATAATATATAATATATATTAATATATATTATATGATATATTATATATATCATGTAAGTATGTTCCGTCGGTGTACTCTTCGTCTAATCATCTAAAAAAATATTTGAGGTAGTATTATGCATATATTTGAGCAATATTATACTAATATCACTAAACTAAATACTCACTCATCACAATAATTAATATATTATATAATATATATATATAATATTTATATATATATAATATTAAATATATATATATATATATATTATATATAATATATATATAGTATTTTATATTATATATATTAATATAATAATATATATTAATATATATATATATATTATATATATAATATCTTAATTGAGTAGAGGATAATACATAATATTGAAAAGTTTTGTATATTTTCAAAGGCATATGTGTTAATATGATGATATATATATATTTAATATATATATATATAATATTATAATTAACTATATAATATAGTATTAAATTAATATATATTATATGTTATATTATTGGTGGGTGTATGTTGATGTGTGTGTGTGGTGTGAGTTGATATGTGTGTGTGTGTGTGTGTGTGTGATTAGTGGTGTGTTGCACGTGAGTTGACGTATGAGTGTGTTTCAAAAAGAGAGCATTGATGACCGAAAAGCATTTGAAATCTTTAGTAAAATTATATATATATATATAATATATATATAAAAATTTTATATAATCACAAATAATATTTAATATAAGTTATTATTCATCTAAAAGGTTATTATTAAAATAAGTGTTCAGCTTGTTTATCATTGAAGGCTCAGGGCAAGGGAAATAAATTATTTTCTTTATAGATTGAGCAATATTTATCAATTACTATAACTTATATTTATTAAAGATATATCTATAGTATTATGACACCATATAATAAAGATTTCTCGATACGATATAAGAAGAGACATTTATGTACTGACAGAATATCGCGGAAGATCTTGAAACTTAGCTCATCAATGGTAGTTAAGTTTAAAGTATTGTTGAGTGATGACATTATACAACCAGCATTTTCTACATCAATTTACCAGAATACCCGTAGAGTTTACTATCTGGAAATCTGGAAGTGAGCTTGGTATAATTAATTTATTTTATTATTTTCAAGGTCATGTATAAATAATTTATTTTTAAACACGTATAGATTTTATTAATTTCGGAGTCGGAGATGATACCTCAGAGTGATGAGTCGGAGCCTGTATTCCTAGAGCCTGTATGTACCTCGTTGACCGCAGTTTACCGCGTTAAAACGGCAAGTTAGTGCGTTTTTTTTTACGCGAGAGAATATATATATTATTATCACTTCGTGCATTTGTATTTTTTTATCATCATCTAAATACTTGAGCTCCGCTACCAATACTGGTCCTCTATCGCGTGTAATCTCACACTGATACTTAGTAAGGTAGACTCATAATGTCGCAATGATAAGTATTATTTCGAATATAATAAATCTTATATCTCTCACACACGTCAACTGTACTATAATCCTGTACCATATGACAGGGATCTTAAGTATTTGCATGTGAGGTTTTCTCCTATCTCATAATTTCTTTTATCCTATTGCCTTTGATACAAGAAAATGAGTGAATGATACTATACACTGCTGAAAGTATAGTGATAGGGTTAGCATAGTTCATAATAATCATTGTTACTTGTATATAAAGCGAGATAAATGTATAATAGTATAAATAAATAGTTAACATTATCATAAATCAAAAACACTACATATAGAGAGTACTTACATTGTATTATGATAACTAATTACAACAGACATACCGTATATATTCATCCGAGCATTATCGATTTGGGCATGTACATGCCTCCATTTTTTATATAGGGTAAATATAAGAATAATATTTAATAGCAGTTTACTCATTCACTCTTTATGTAAAATATATTAATTTTGCAATAATTCTTTTATAGTTTATTTGGTTTCTTATATAATTTTAATTTTATATATTAAAAACGCTTATGACCAAAGTGCATCAAGAGATTTTATATCGTATAATCACAATTATGAAATATTTGTACGAAAAATTTAGATTCGAGCTCATAATAGTGCAAGAGTCGTCTCTCTGACATATAATATATATAATTAACGTATATGACTGAAGCACAATATAGTATATATACTACACACACCTAATCAACACTACTACATATCATCAACAACAACACATCACCACACACACATCACACACATATATATATATACACATCAGCCTCACATTATGTAATATATATTATATAATATTATATATATATAATACTCACACACACACAAACACACCCATACACAAACATATATAATAGTTATATATATATATATATACCTATTACTATATTTTAATGAGCTTTTATGCAAAAGAATTGTATAATCTGAAACACACCAATATAATAATATATATATATTATATGATATTATATATATATATATATCACATCACTTCATTTATTAGATTATTCTTATAATTTGCTCTTATTATTGTCAAGTAAGATAGAGTAAAAATTATTATCAATACTCAATAACTGATGAGGATCTAATTAACCTGGCACCTAATTAATGCTGATTCCACTACACAACACATACACAACACATACTGTTAACAACAGCTTATTACTGAAGGCAATTCACAAAGATTTATTTTATGTTCTTTTATTATCCTAATAAAACGTTTTTTGTTTTTCAATTTGTTTTCTGAAAGTATAATTATTCACTAATTTGTAATATTTTTATGAAATTATTAATGATATGTATTAATAAGATAAATTATATAAATTATTTCGTATGCTTACTAGGGAAACGAATTATAATCGGGGTAGTTAATAAGTACAATTTAAATTATATTTACGAATATAAATTTTAGGAACATATACAATAGTTTAAATGTTCCTAATTATATGTGTGATAAAATATTTACAATAATTATAATATAATTAAATAATATATAATATAATATTAATAATAATATATAATATATAATAATAATGATATAATGAATAATTAAATAATAATAATAACATAATATAATAGAATAATAATAATGAATTAAATTAAATTGAAATAATAATATAATTAATTAAATAATATAAAATAGATTTTAACATAAAAATATATATTATAATAAGTATAAATATACTAATAATAATATAAGAATTATATAAATAAATATATAAATATAATTTAATCTATAAAATAACATTAAATAATTATATAATAGATAATAATAATAATAAATAAATATATATGGACACTTATATATTGAACACACTCCACACAACATACTACATAACACATCACACAGTAATAATATAAAACTAGAATAGATAGATTAATAAAATATAAAATTAATAATAATAAAATAATAATAATAAATAATAATAATAATCACATCACTAATCAACAAATATAATTAATAATAATAATAAATTAATCACACACACAAACATCCATCCAACTAATACAAGATATCATTAATAAAATTAAATATCATAATATATATAATATTCAAATAAACTAAGGATATGTAGTAAATAAATAGTAAAGTAGAATTAATATTAATTAAAGAGATTAAATAATCGTAAATAATCGTGGATCATAGAAATAATCCTTTATTTGGGGTTGCAGAACATAATAATATGCTACCACTACTATACAACTACTACTACTCTACTACTTCTACCATATCATTACTATATAATACTACTACTACTGCTAATATATATAATAAATTATATAGTAATAATATTAATCAAATATATAAATATATTAATAGTAATAATCAATTAAATATAATAATAATTAATAATAATAATGAATTAATATAATATTAGCACAATAATTAATATTATATAATATGTAGTCAACTAAACTAAAACAAATGTCAATTAAATAACAACATCAACAACAACATCCATAATATAATCACATAAATTAAAGTAACAAAATAAAAATAATAATAATAATAATATAATAATAATAATAATATAAATAATAATAATAATAATAATAATTATAATAATAATAATAATAATAATATTTATTATTATTCTTTATATTTAAGGTATATTTATTATTATTTTATTCATTGATTATTATTATTATTTATTATTATTATACTTATCATCAGCAATTATTATTATATTATTAGTATTATTCATTGATTAATTATTATTCATCTCACTTAACTACACTGCCTCATCTGACACTACAATATATTAATTTATAAATATGTTTTATTAATTTTTAATTAAATGTCAAAATAATATAATATAAAATTAAATATTTAATTAGATAAGTCTTTAAAAAATTATTTAAATATTGGATAAAAGATTTAAAATTAAAAATAAATTCAATAATAATCTTAATAATAATATATAATTAATTATATATATATATAGTAATAATTCAATAATAAATATTATATATACTACAGAGGTAATCAGACTAATAATATATAATTAATAAATATATTATATGTAATTATAAATTCAAATCAATAAGACTGACATGTCTTGGAATTTTACACTAAAGAACAATAATACGTTTATATATCTATATATATATAATTAATAGAAACATATTCACTAGTACTATTCTATGTATATTTTTGTTAATACTAGTTAAATTTTATTTAATCAATACATATTTTTTTTAATTTTTATATTTTTATTATAGATGATTATTTACAATATTGTTTTATCATATCACTTTTTACTTTTGGATTCTATATTATCTTTAGTATTTTAAATTTTTAATTTTTTTCATTTTTTTTTATATTTTTATAATTTTTATAATTTTCTATAATGTTATATATTTTTTATATAGTTCTAATTTATTACATTTATATCTTTATAGATTGCATATTTAGTTACTTTTAGGTATTACTTTAAACTTTTTATTTATATTACTAGAGTACATTTTTGTATTTGAGAATATTTTGGCTTTACCAAAAAATTTATTACTATTATGATTTATAATATAAAAAAATTTGCATAATATGTAAAAAAACAGTATATACCTAATAAAGCATGATAAATCAGTAAATATATCAGTAATATTACATGAACTCTAGCTCCATATCTCTATACCCTTCATTACACCACTTTATCGTATGATTCTACACGCATTGTTGCATTTTGAGAATATTTGCTGGCATTAATCCAGGAAGATATTAGTTTATTCTTAATTGACTATCTTTATTATGCATCACTGAATACTTTGAAAAACAATGCTACAAGATAATAGTTAAGAAGGATAATCAACATTATACAATCAAACTTTCGACTTTAATGATATTTATCTATTGAACTTTCGGTATAGAGCTTCTATAATTCAATAATTACTTTGTCTTACCTTATTTATATTATCTGTAATTTTCTTTTAATTTTAATATTACATTATTATTAATAATCTGAAACGTAACCTTTATAATCTATTTATAATTGTATATTATAATAAAATATAAAAAATTTTGAATCATATTGACAGAATAGTAAATAAATGCAGTAAAATATCAAGAATAATAAATAAAATTATAATAATCTATATATATAAAATTACTAAAATTATCACTGCCATTCATACTCAAATACCATCTCTAAACCACTTCTGTGATTATTATATTGATAATAATATAATTGATTAACTATATTGAATTAATATGTAATAACGATATTAGATTTAATTAGATATTACAAGAATAATTTGAATATTAATTTATAGTATATATAAGAATAATACATACAATATAGAAACTATAATTTAATTTAATATTAATATAGATATACTCGGTTTAAATTACGCGTTATTGTCAGTTTTTGAAGCATAATATATGAAAATTAATATTCTATTTCAAATATTTATATGAAACTCTTTATATAGAAAAATGTATAACAATTGAATTATACGTAATAAAATGAAATATATTATATTGAAATACATTATTTAATATTGATTTATTAATTAAATAAATAATTTAATTATAGGATCACTATAATATATATACACATAACACTTTATAAAGGCAATAATAAAATATTTAAAATGTATATCAGTAAAAATATAAAAATATCATTAGACCAAACTTACCACTCAATACATCAATAGTATGCTAACGATGTAATTCACTATATGATATCATATCATTTGATCACGTAATAATGATCTCTTAAATAATTAGTAAATCTAACATATTAGTTTGTATAAAGTAATTTTTATATACAATAAATAAAGACAAACATTTGCTTTAGTGGAATGATGTGTTTTACTTTTCATAAGACAAAATTGTAATATTACACATAATATAATAATAATAAAAATAAAATTATATATAATTATTTATAGTTTATATTTCTATTAAAAAAAAACATTAAATTTTAATATACTATAAATAAATTTATACATTATATTATTCTATAAAGATTAAAATAAACAATAATTTCTTTATAATAGATGTCACCTATTAATCCACTAAAGAGATAATGTACAGTAGATAATCGAGATAAGATATCGCATACGAGCATTGAGACCTATCACATATATACAAATCCATGAGACACTCTTCTCGTTATTATCCTCATAAGCACTTGTCTGTGAGATACTATAGTTAGATCATTAGATGCTATCGATAGGCTTTGAGTCGATATTGAAAAGATACATCATAGTGTTCGCTCAAAAAAGTTCATATAACTACAAACACACAATGCCTCTTTGATTTATTGTTCTTCCTTATAATATAATTGATAGTTATTATAATCAGAAATAATTCATAATTTATAATCTTATAATTAAAAATATTATCCATTATTATCTGTTGAATTTTTCGTTATCTGAAAATTCATAATAATAGTGTGTGTTTTTTTTATCTTCAACAAATAATAATACACTTTTATATTTGTTATATACTAATAATAATAAATGAAAATTAATACATATATATATATACAAAAACGCAAATAAACATTTAGAAATAATCAGTTATAAAGTTATATCAAACTGCCCTCATCATACTCACCACACTTATAACACGATTATCAATTACGATTTACATTCATGTATGATACTATATTTAGACTTTACTAATTGATCATATATGATGCTAATTTGATATACTATATGATATTACTAAGTCAATATTTATGTATGATAACATTAATAAACAACAGCTCTTTGTATTTTATTCCTTTTCCACCCATAGGATAACTTATTTTAATACTTATGTTTTATGTTATCCCGCGTAAATAGGCGTCTTCATATTAATTATTATTTTAATTTACAAGATTTAAACATTTATGATTTTTACTATGATAATAAAATATAATTCTTTTTCTTGTTAATAACTTAACAATTTGCCATAATAATTTACCTTCATATTAAAAAAGCATCAATAAATTCAGATAATATAAAATTATAATTGAATAATAATATAGTTAAATATGGATTAATAAAATTAAAATACTGTAATACTATATCTCAATATAATAATAATAATAAATAAATAATATTTATAATATTTTATATATTTTTAATCATTGTACATATAATGATACTTACAAACGAAATTGTAACTGTAAACCCATAATGCAAATAATTGATCATAATGATTAATAAATGTGAAAAATACTATTTGAGACTATAATAATGTGTAGTAATATACTTGAATATGAGATTCAATGTCATTGTATTAATATAATCATCAAATCTACAACATAATATGCTTATGTCATATTCTCGTTTCTCTATAAGCATTATATTACAACATTTATTGTCATTTCATATATAAAGAGATTTATAAACTATATTATTTGTTTTATTTTCCCCTTTTATAATTATTATCTTTAGTTGTTACTAGCAGACCTAATCTAAACCATATATTTTTATACAATTTAATTAAAAAAACTTTGCAATTTACATTACCTTAAAGGCAGTATCACAATTCACTCAATATCAATCAGTCTATAATACAAAACTAGAGGCACACATCATTATTTCCTATACTAATCTTCTCGATAGCCCCACTTCTACTGCTGACTAATTTTGGCACATCTAGTGTATGTGTCCTTAGAAACCTATAAGTTACTTATTTGAATAATACAATTTGATTTCATAATGAATAATTGCAATATCACTATAATATTCATATGTATAAATCATAAATCAACAAAAAAAAATTAGTATATATCAGCCACCCTGATTTTATTTAGGTTGAGCAGAATTATTATTTTAACAGTATATAAAAATCATTTAGTTATATTATTATATTTCGATTTAATTTAATAATCATTCACATTATAAAATGGTATTTATTATTTTTAACTAAAAATAAATTTTTAAAATTTATTTGCATATAATATATAATATTTGAAGTAAGATTATTCATATTCACATAACACATAAAAATGATTAAAAATAATAATATCAATAAAATAAGATAAATAAAGATACAAAAAGAGAGGCCAAACATAAACTCATCATAAATATAAATGACATCTGTCCATTGAACATTAATATGAGAGAATAATCTATTATGATCATATATTGAATACTAAATGTAGATTACTCAAGATGACTATATTTATGTATATAACATAATACAAAATACATAATTAATATATATTTATTTGATTAGATGTGTGTTTTACAAATCAAAAATAACATTAAATTGTTTTTACTATAAAATAATATATATAATAAATATATTTATATATAGTATATAAATAAGTATTTAATTACGTAGATACAATGTATATATTTAATCTCGAGTAAACTGTATATATCAACTCAAAAGTAAACCGTCATCTTACTTATATAACATATCTGTATTATTACCGAACATAAAATGTCTATATTAATCATAATATCTTAAAAAAAATTAATGGAATTGCTCATAAATTTAACTTACAGTATATCTGCATAATCAACTCTAATGAACAGTGAGTTAGACAGATAGTACTGTTGCGAACGAAAAATAATACATAATAAACACCATCTTCATAACTCTACCAAAAACTGACTTACACTCATGACCCTTACCCACTAATCTCACATGGAGTCTACTATATCATACTATCGTCTATACGATAACTACTACTCTATACTTGATGACTACTCATTAACTTTGACTTTCAAAGAGCTCACTATACTCTTTACTTGTATAATCCTATAACAACAAAAACGTTTATTTATCTAATCTTTTAGGATGACTTAATCTACTTATCTAAAACTATTAATAATAATAATAAAATAAAATTAATATTTAATATATAATTAAACTTAATAATAAAATATTATTTATATAATATTGTATTGATATTTTCTTTATAAATATATTTAATTTAGGTTTATATTACAATAAAAATAATTAAGACAATTATTAAACATCTATTTTATAATTGGAGAGGAGGAGAGGAGTGAGATTAATTAACTAAATAATTAAAGTAAATTTGCAATTTTACTTAATATTACACCATGATAAGAGAACTAAAGGTCAAATCTAGAATAAAAAACATTAAGTAAATTAATCAGAGTAAGACGGTGCCCTCCAGTGACCCATCACTACTAGATCACTTCTGTGAATCTAATTTGATCTGATTGATATCTAATTGTATCATATTGATCTAGTTGATGAGTCTCCATACTTCAATTAGTATAGAACGCATAATCAACAAATAAACTTTTATTGTATGTTTGTTGTTTGTTTCTTTAAACACAGTTATGTTTTTACTATGAAAATTTATTTATTAATTGTGTTTATTACCTTTAAATATTATTGTTTTAACATACAAATAAAAAATTCTATTCCTTTTAATGTTTATAAACACCTTAAAATTGCATAATTACATACCTTAAAGGCAGTAAAATCAGTAAAGATCAGAACTGGCCCTCCATACCCGTCATACTCTTCTGTTGATCTATTGAGTCTATTGATCTATTGATCCTAGTTTGAATTCAAGTCAGTATTTTTGTATAACATGAACACAAAAACTTTTATTCTATTTTGTTTTGTTTGCTTTAACGCCTTGAGTCCTGAATTATATTGTCCGAATTCTAAAAAATTTGTTGTTCTGTGGCATTAACTTGTCTATCTTAGGGGGTTAGTACAAACATTGTGTACACTGTGGTTTATAAGAATATGATAGTCAGAAGGTGGGCAAAAAGCTACCGCAAAAGTGCGACGTGGAATCGTCTCATACGGCAACAAAGGGGGAATATATATAAATAATATGTTTTTTATATATGTGTTTTTTCAGTGTATAGCTTAAATGGTATAGTTTAAAATTAAGTTCCATTAGACCTAAAAGTTCTAATAATATTTTCTTTTCTCCATAACTATAATCGTTCCTATTCTATAGTATTAATATCTATATGTAGCCTATAGTTTAATAAATAGTATACACTATATATAGTTATATATAATAAATAATATATATATAATGATATATATATGATATATATGATATATAGTGATATATCAATATATATTGGATATAGCATATAATTGAATATTGACCTTTATTTTGAACATCTTAAATATATCATTGATATAAAGGCCTATTATTTAAGTTGATAGTAATATATATATATAGGTATATAACTTATAAAGATAGTATTATAACTTAACTTAATATCTATATAATATTATATAAAATCTATATGGTATATATAATTATAACTATATATACATTGATTAATTATCATACTTATCTTACTTACTCATACTTATATACTGTAATTATAATAATAATAATAATAGTAAGTATAATAATAATAATATAATTAAGCTGAATATTAACATTTATATATATTAACAATATATATATAATATATATATAATAATAAATAAATAATAATTAAATATAATATAATTTATTATAATATAATATTACAATATTAAATATAAATAATATAATATAATATATAATTAATTATATAATAATTAATATATAATCTATATATTAATGAATAATATAATATATAGAATAGATAAATTACTTAGGATTAATATAATTGTCACTTAGTAATTATATATAATCATAGATAATGTACACGTAAGTATAAAGAAAAAGTATTACATATAGTATACGTAAGAAATAGATAAGAATATGAAGACACACTCACGCACACACCGCTCACTCCCATCAACACTAACAAGATAAGTAAATAACACTAGTCATAGATATTAATGATATAATAGTATACCTTAACGATAGCAGAATACGTATTATATATAACTATATATATTCGCTTTTTCATATATATTAATAGTAATACCACAGAATACGTATAATTATATAAGTCACTATAAGAATAATATATAGATGGAGCAGTAAATAGAGTATATATTATACTAATAATATATACTTATTTCAATATATAGTATATATATAAATAAATATAGGTAGGGTATATAGTAATGTATAATATAAAAAGTAGATTACCTATTTCATAATATGAAGGTAGTAATAGGTATTAATATATATAGTATAATATATATAATATATAATATAGTAAAGATAATAGAGAAGTGAAATACTATATAGAAAGTAGAAGTATAATATACCCTACTAAATATATAAAATATTTCATTATAGGGTTCAGTCAAGTCATTATTATTATTATAAATATAACATAAATATAATAGAAAGATAAGTATATTATAAAAATATATATATAGAATATAATATAAAGGATAATCAATAAGTAATATTAGAAATTAAAATGCGTAATATAAGAAATAAAATAGATAATGATAAATATATATATAGATTAAATAATAATAATATAGATATTATGTAATATTCAGATCAAACTAGGGAATACAAAATGAGAGAGAATCATTAATAATTCTTATGCCTTCGGGAATTTCAGATCAGGGACTTGAAACACACAACGAAGAGGAGAAACGCCACAACATTGGCAGAAGTCAATGACACCTCCCCTGTACCACTACAGTAAAAATATACAATTAATGGCAAAGACGAGACAAAAAACCCATGAGCACCACGATGCTCATGTTACCACCTTTATACACAACAACACTTATGTCACATATGGTCCGTTCTGGGATACGCACAGCATGTAGAAAAATATCAGGGCAAAGAGAGGCAAGCATGAAGAGTAGAAGGAGATAAAATGTAAGATGCACATTCCCTCAAAACAAGAGAGGGGACTAGCCTGCGCTTTTTTGAGAGCTGGAAGTAGGAATGTCCTCGTCGTCGTCGCTCTTCTCTCTGTTTTCTGTGAAAAGCCGTTGCGATGCTTTACAAAGCCTGTAAGCATTGGTTTACTTCAGAATGGAGAGCGCGCCAAATTTCCTCACCGGAATTGAGGAAATGAAGACATCAATCCTGCAAAGTCGAATTATGCGCAGCTAAAAAGGTCAGGAAATGTCACGAAGACACACAAACAAGAGACGAAAAATAACAAAGGACATGCAACGCCCACACAATCTACACAGAGAGAACGATGGAAGAGACTCACTAAGTTACGACTGAACAACAAAACACATCGAAGATCACAATAAAAAGAAGATGGAATAGTACCTCAGATAGAGAAAAAAGGACCTTGTCATTAGTCTGATGAGAAAGAAAAGAGAGAGATAATGAATAAGAAAGAAGAAAGGAAAGGTATAAGTGATGGTAAAGTTCGCAGAAGAAGAAAAGATGAAAAAAGATGAACATAGTCTGAGATTGATAGATAAAGTTCAGTGAGCGGTGGTGTTTATGTTCTGTAAATATAATAAAAACTCATCTGCTCTCAAATCTCAGAATGCAGAAAAATCGGGAACCAGTACAGAAATCAATATACAGAGATCCGACTCTCTCATCTCGATCACTCATGCTCGAATCAGTCATACGTCTGCTCGATCTCTTCGGATCAGAAGATCTCCGTCTCTAGTTCCAAGTCACACTCGTAAGGTAATGAGTGTAATAAGTATAATGATTATAATATAGAGTAAAGTAAAGTAAAGAGGAGGAAGAAGATAGAGAATGAAATAGTAAATGATAAAGAAGTAAAAGAAGTATAAAGAATGGTATAATAGAAGTAATGAAGTAAAATGAAATATAAAGATAATAGTAGAAATTCGATAAAAGATATCAAGTAGTCTCTAAATAATATAGTAATGTAATATAGGTAAGAGATAAGATAAATAAATGTATTGTCGATAGAGAAATTCGATTGTAGTCTCTAAAAAGTATAGCAAAATAGTAAAACCAATCAAATTAAAAGATAGAAGAAAAAAGAGTAAAAAAAAAACTAAGAAAAAGAAGAAAAGACAAATAAAAAGCAAAAGAAGAGGTAAAGAAGAAAAAGAAGAAGAAAAGAAGAAGAAAAAAAGGAAAAGGAAATGACTACAGCAATGACATGGAGATAGAGATGATTACAAAGAACATCTTAAAATAGGAGGCTCTTTTCACTCAATAAATTTATTAGTATCTGAAGTATCTAGATGTTCTACAAACAAAAAAAAAGAGATTGTAAAGTGCTATTAGAAGGGCTTTATATGTTATAAAATTATTCATGTATATAGATCAAGTATATAGATATAATTAAAAATTATAGAATTAGAATAGTATAAATTTTTATTAATGTAAAATGATGAAAGTATATTATTATTATTATATATTATTATTGATAATTTTATTAAGTAATTGAGTTAGAAGTATATTAAATTAAGAGAAGAATATTATTGCTTACCACTAAATAAACGATAAAGCAATGGACTAGTAAAGTTAATGGCAAAACAACCATCAGCGTAATGATGAGAAAATAGATAAGAGACTACACAACACAAAGTCATAAAGTCTGTGTACAGACCCGGAAACCCAGACCCAAACGCAGAACATTATTATTATTAATTATATTATGTACTAATATTTTAGAATCTTGATTCGTGCGACAAATATAGAGTTTTTTTTGAAGGTCTTTTTACTAATCTTCCTATATACCTATTATTGCTTATATTAATATAACGATAATTATTATATATTAAATATAAGTAATATATATATATATTATAGATATTATTATTAAATATAAAGATAAAATTTAAATTATTTTATTAAAATTTGGGAATACAATAATGTAGGTAAATAGCTGCGAAACCAAAGTCCTAGGTTTTATAAATATAAATAGATAAGTTTCTCTATATCCTTATGTAATTAAGAGTGTGGTTCGGTATTATGGCTACGATGTAATTGCAGACACTATATCCGTACGCAGATACAGTTATATCTTATATTTATAATCTTATAAATTACATCTGTTTAACTTATAATTATAATTATAATTATACACTTAATTATTATTAATCTATTCACTATATTTCACTCGATGTTATTTAATTAAATAAAAGACTGTTTAAATCTGTTACTACGTAGATATATATTTAATTAGGATTCTTATACATTTATCGCTTACTAGAATATATCATTATTAAATTGATAAATAATATAAGTAAATTTAATCAAAATAAAAGTAATAATGAAACATATATTATATTATTAATAATCACCAAATAATACACTATCACAAAGATTACACTGAAGTCTACATGTTTAGATCAAATAAAGATTGAATGTATTGTGATCTCGAGACTATGTTAAGTTAGGAAATTCTCAGGAGTAGGACACTGGCTTCACATCTTCAGTGTTCTACTAGTTACTCACGATTGAATCTTATATAATCAACACTCAGAAAGTACGACGACAACTATCAGCACTACTAAATTTTATCTTTTTTTAGCATACTTAAAAATCATATTAATAGACGAGTACTTGACAATATATATGTTTAAACATACCATAACGGTTCTATTCTAACCAACTACATCGTTGTACTCCAAGTCTTTAAAGATATCTTAAATATAATCGTGAAGCTCATCATCAATAACTCCAAAGAACGTATTATATTCTCGGACAATGACACTCGATGAATAAAGATGATGAGAGTAATGATATTGAGAGAAAAAAAAATGTTTGATTTCTACTTGTGGACAATCGATACGAAGGGTTATAACATATTAAATCATTGGTAAATGTTTCTTCTACTGGAAATAATGAGATTATTGAAAAAATTATTAATTTTCGATATTAAATGATTTAAATATACATGTTAAAGTAACTATTTTACATTTAAATGTAAGACTCATGATTTTAAATATATTACTTCTGAATTTTAATGTATAGGTTTTGTAGTAAGGACGTCATGTATTTGGTCCTCATGATTATTGCTGTAGAGAATACTTGTTCTAATTATACAGATTTATAGAATCAAAATTAAATGACAATACAGTAGCACACCTGGCACATAGCCACCCTCATGTAGAAGTGGATGTACGCATGGGATGGATTTACAGTGTAGTATGTTTTGTGTACTTGCATATGACCTCGCATAATCAGTGACGATGAAAATATTTCACTGCCTATGATGCACCTTATTTGATTTCTTCCGCTACTTTGAGAATGCGTAATCATTGAATCGAATACATCACGATCAGAATGCTGGTTGATAATAGCACAAAGAGAAACAAAATTTCCCTGATGTAGTATTTCTTTGATATATATGCACGTTGAGATACGTAATCAGAATTATAAACAATTAATGGTAGAATGTTGAAGAAATCCATGAAATACAAGTCGCGAAATTTTTTACATTTTATTGAATTGTTCTATTATTTTTCATTTAATATTTATTTTATGTACTCACACAAATTCCGAATACTCGTTTCATGTATTCATTACCTGTAAATATCATTGAATAATGTACATCCATCAGAAGCGGGGGAGAAAATTAGCTAAAAAGGAGATAAAAATGCCTGTAAAATAAAGATAATTGACTGAACCAGCCTTCACCATATCCCTCGATATTTCTCTGGGTTACCCTTTTTTCTAAGCTCCGATGATGCTTGTGTAATCTTTTATGCTCTGTATTCAATCTCAATTTTAGATTTCAAGTTATATTTTGTAGAAAAATATGAAGCAACAAAAACTTTATTACTTTATTATGTTTTTGTTTATCCCTTTAAAACATTATGTTATTTTTACTATATAAAGAACGTAAAACATTAATAGACCTTATCTCTCATATATTTAATTCTTCTTATCACATGATAGTGATGATGTTCCAGACATGATGAGCTATTTTCAATCTTTTTATATGTCTTACTTATACTTAAAAAATTTTGCAATATTTACATACCTCTTAAAACAGTAAAAGCCTTACAAAAGGTAAATCATGTAAAATTCACAACTGAACATCCCTCATGAAACAAAAATCACCTGTCATAAAAAAATCGATACGCTATCTGTGGATCCTATTGATCTAGCTTGAATAACTTCATGTTGGATGCTATATGACTATTGTCGTTCTGATATAATTCAATATATAACATAATTTGTATTAACACTATAAACATCTTCAAAACTTCATCCAATATAAACTATTTATCTTTATATCTTGTGGTTTTTTTGGCTTGTCTTTAAATCATTATGTTTTGACTATAAACTCTATATTTTAATTAATTCTTATTAATTTGGTTGTTTTCGTATTTATTATTGTTCTTATCTTAACTATCCATTCAATATTTTCAAGTTTATTACCTTAGTAGAAAATTTACATATATTACTATATCTTTAAATGTGCAGTATAATTTCAGTAAATCTTCAGTAATATCATAGGGGACTGCCCCCTCAACAATATCCCCATCGATATCCCTTCCATGTACTAGGTTGCTATTATGCTTAGTTGATCTATGTGATACTATATTGATTCCAGTCATATTTTGTAATAACATAACTAAAAAAAACTTAATGTATATCTACACTCGTGCAAAAATATGTTTATATTTATTGTTAAAGTTTACATAAAACATTAATGATTTGCGGTTGACAGTTAATTTGCTTTTAATCATTATTTTGTTTTTACTAAAAAATACATTTTTTTATGTTTATAACCTTAAAAAAGAATTATTGCCAAGTATCTTATTTTCTCTTATTTTGGATGATCTAGTTATGTAAAGTCAGTAAAAAATAAATTCCACATTTATTTTAATCCTCCAACCATCCTACAATAATTGTTAGATCTATTGATCTCAATCGTGCTACTAGTTAGATCTTTCTACCATCGTGATCTATTAGATCTTCCTACATCGATGATACAAGTTAGATTTCAATCGTAGTTTATTGATATAACATAATGAATAAAATAAATTCTGTGCTGAATATGGCTATATCAGAGAAACTTGAAAGTTATTTACTATCGCTGAACTTTTGCATCTGTTTATGATACTTGGCGTGCTATAAATATAGAAATATCTTATCTAAAAAAATTTCTAAAAGTTATGATAAAAAAGTATATTATAACTCAATTTTTCAAACATTATAAACTCTCTAAAATATTATTTTAATGTGGTTAAAATTTATACATTTAACAAGTTGGTATACTAATTGAATTAACTAAACTATAAAATAATAATATCATATTAACATCTCTAGTCCTATCTCTGCACCATCACAGCATTCGTTAGACGAGGTAACCTACAATTAAAGCTATCAAGACTTAGAGCATGTATACGTAAGGATAGTGCATAAGGCATATCTTCAAATCTTTACTATCTAAGCAAACATCAAACGCTTCAATATATTATTATATTATGTAATTATATTATTATTATTAATTTATAATTATTATTATTAATTTGATTATTTATAGATTATTATATATTATATTAATTATTATTTTATTATTTATTTATTATTATTATTATTATTAATATATATAATTATTATTATTAATTTATATATTATTATTTTATTAATTATTATATATTATTATATTATTATAATTATTATTATATTATTATTAATTATTAGTTTATAATCTATTATTTTATTATTATTATTATTATTATAACAACTTATAAACAGTCATTAAGATCAGTTAAGTTAGTGGACGATTAATTTCAATGGAGCTTGAGATGCATTAAAGTAAGTTGTACTTATATTGGTTGTGTGTGTTGATGTGGTGTGTGTATATAGTAGAACACTTTAGACATTGCTGCATGAGAATTCTACGAGACAGAGATTGAAACTTTTTATAATTTTAGATTTACCTACGAGTGTAACGATATGCTATTGATATGTATTGTACACAGTTTAGGAGGTATATCATATACTATAGGTTAATATATATTGAATATTTATATATTGACATTTGGTTTCAATAGTTTTCGAATATTCCAGTTATTGATTAAATGTTATAATTAACATTAACATATTAATAATTATTTTAGAATATGTTTGAAAAAGTGTTGTATAAATTATTTATCTAATTATAACTTGAACGTATGATATTTAATTGTGGATCAAGTGCAACTAAAACTAAGCATAACATACTAAAAACATAATACTAAGCTATATCAGTCAATAAAGAATTTATTTTATCTTTTGAAATTTTCTACCTCAAGCAAATAGTAAGTAAGAATATTGTTAATATATCATTAGATATTACAATAGATACAATAGTATCATGATATATGAATTCAATAAGAAAATACAATATAGGTGGAATTCAAATGGATTTAACTATTTGAATAAAGGAGGGGTAAGGAGGACAGTTTGATTTACTGATATAATGATTTTCTGATTTAATTAAATAAACGTAAATATATCATTTTTTTTTAACAGTTTATAATATATAAAAAAGTAATAATATATTTTTAGTAAAATACAAAGTTTATGTAAATGACAAAATTAACAAAATAAATATAAATAGTTTTTGTGTTATGTTAACTATATATACAATAATCATCTGATTTGAATTCAATAGATCAATAGATTCAAATAGATCAATAGATCATGATAATTAGTGGGGAGAGGTATCAGGGAGTATAATGAAGGGTATTGGAAGGGACAGTATTTATTGATTTAACTTGTTTTACTGATTACTGTCATTATTTATTTTTTTTATTTTTAATATCTGAAAGTATGAAAGTTATATGAATGGCTCTAAACTTAATGGATAAATTTTTTTTAAAACAAAGTAATATTTAAAACAAATTAAACATAATATATTAAATTTTTAATAACGTATAAAAATACAATAATGATATAAAAAACAAACTAAAATAAAATAAACGTTTTATTGTATTTTTTTAATATACAATAATAAATGACTAGAATCAATTAGATAATACGATGATCATATGAATCATAGATCAATAGAATCACTAGAGTAAAGGGTATGAGGGTATGGAGGGCATTTGATTAACTGATTTTTACTGTATTACTGTTTTAAGGTATGTTATGTAAAAAATCATTGTCTCATGTTATAATATTATAATACGAAAAAATTATTTATTTAAAAAACAAAATATATAAAGAAAATATAAAACTAAAATAATATAAAATTTTTTAATAGTAAAGACATAATATTTAAAACAAAACAAAAATCACAAAAATAAATAAATAGTTTTATTTTTTTATGAGATGTTTATACAAAAATATGATCATTGTAAATCAATATAGTAATTATTCAAATAGATTACAATAGATCAAACTTAAGATCTATGGAAAGGGTATGAGGGTATGAGTTGGGCAAGTTTGGATTTATACTGATTATATTACTGAAATACATGCTTATAAGGTATTTGATAAATTTAATGCAAATTTATTTTCAGTTTATCTATCATAGAAAATAGAATAAACTTTTTTATATAAAAACAAAATATTAAAAGAAATTTTATAAATCAAATAAAATATATAAAATTTTTATATAAGTAAATAAAATATATATGTATATTAAAAGAAATCAAATAAACTAAATAATATAAAGTTTATTTATTTTATGTGATTTTAATATATATTATATAGTGAAGAAGTACACAGCAGAGAAAAAAAATATTCCCCTCTAAATTAGATTTACATTTGAAAAACTTTTTAATGATTTTAGATTTCATTAACATGCTTAAGAAGGAAAGAAAAAGGAATATAGTAGGGCACAAGTTGATTTAACAGAATTTGAACCTGACTTTAATTAAATAATGTTGCATGCTTATTCACAAGACCGCAACCATTATTATTTTTCATTATATTAAGTTTATAAAACATAATTAAAAAAAATAATTTCTCCTTCTGCATAAGATAGGAAATATCATAACTATGAAGGATAATAGTATGTAAAAAAAAGAAAAAATTATACATCTAGAAAGTCACACTTTCTCATATATAACTTAACTACGTTAATACTTTTTTAGAGGTTAATAAAAAACTATAGCAAGTGTATAATTAATTGAGGAGAGATCACGAAAAGATGAAGAAAAGAAACAAAAAATAAAATATAAAATATGAATTAATTTAATTATTATCAACAGTTATAAGACAAAAAATTAATGAAGATACTCAACCAATCCCTCAACCGGCACCCAATAAAAGAATACAAATGTAATCGAACTAAGAAAAGGTAGTAAAAAAGAGAAAGAGGGAAGAGGGATTATAGTGATAGGGGAACCGAGATAGTATATAGATAGTAATGTACGAGAGACAGGAAAAAAGTATATCATAGATTTATGGAACAGAAAGGATATGATAATATAATAAAGGCACAAAATTTTTTTAAGAGTTATAAAAACAACTGAAAAGGAGAAATAACAATTTTATTTTATTTAAGATAAAAAGTAAAGAAGAAAAATATTTAATGTAAAGAGAATTTTTAAAAAATTAAAACACACGCCCAAGAAAAAATATAATATAATTATTGTGTTATTTGTGTTTGTATATGTACAAAATATTTTCGACTCTCGAAAAAATTTCAAACATAGAATCTCTTATTACGCATCATCAGAAGGAGGTACAGATGGGTTATGTTGCTGTACAGGCGTGCAGTATGATTTTATACTGGGATATTGTTCTTCGTATTTAACCTGTGGCTCTATTATGGATTATATTAAAAGTATTGCAGAATTAGATGTTGCATTTTTCTATGAACTCTAATGCAGTGAAAGCACAATATTAAAAAGGAATACAAAATTTTAACAGAAAAAATGCACAACTATTTAATTCTAATAAAAGGAGGATTTTTAATTGTTTATAGAGTAAAAACATATGGTTTAAAGAAGAACTCCAAACACTCACAATACACAAATCTAAAATGTCTATTTTGTGTATATGAGTCCAATATTTGCATTGAGATGGCAAATCTGTATGACTTGAAATCCAATATGATCGTTTGATCAATCAATATCGCACTTCTTACAACAGCCACCAAAATTCTCTTTATCTTTCAAAATAAATATGTTGCTCAAATATCGAAAAAAAATTTTTTTTTTTATTTTCAACATCTGCTTGGTATATATATATATCTGGTATCTAATAGCTCAAAGATTCAAAAGTATGAGGGTATAGGTAGGGCAGTTGGATTTACTGGGATGTTACTGATTTACTGCTTTTAAGGTATGTAAAATAATGCAAATTTTTAATTTATAAGCATAAAAGAATAATTTTTTAGTAAAACAAATTATTAAAAGAAACATAAAACAAAATAAATAAATTTTATAGTAAAACATTAATGTTTAAAGAAACAAACATAAAATAAATAAAAGTGTTTTGTGTTATGTTAACAACAATATGATTGGGAGAGTCAATATGAATCATAGAATCAATCTAGATCAAATAGATCAAATAGATCATGGAAGGAGTATGAGGGTATGGAGGGTTCAGTTTGATTTACTAATTTATCCTGATTTACTGCTTTAAGGTATGTAAATTGCAAATTTTTTTAAGTTATTAAAAAATAAAAAAGAACTAAATTTTTTAGGAAAAAAAAAGGAATATTCTACAAGCAATGATCAAATATAAGAACCGAGATAGTAAAAACGAAAAATTTAAAGAAACAAAACAAAAATAAATAAACGTTTTTGTGTTATGTTATACAAAATATGACTTGAATCAATAGATCAATAGATCATAGATCATGATAGATGCAAAAGATCACAGGAAGGGTATGAGGGTCAATGGAGGGCAGTTTTGATTTACTGGGATTTACTGAATTTACTGCTTTGAAAAGGTAATGTAAAATGGCAAATTTTTTTTTAATTTAATAACTAATACATTATAAATTTTTGTTTAGTAAAAACAAACAATTAAAAAGAAAATAAAACAAAATAAATAAAAATTTGTTAATAATGAAACATGAAGTCTGAAGGAAACAAAATCAAAAATAAATTAGTTTTTGTGTTATGTTATACAAATATGACTTGAATCCAATAGATCAAATAGATCAAAATAGAATCAATAGATCAATAGATTCACAGAAGGGTATGAGGTATGGAGGGCAGTTTTGATTTCTGATTTACTGATTTACTGCTTTAAGGTATGAATTGTTAATAAATATTTTTTACGCAATAAACATAAAAAAGAATAATTTTTTTTAAGTAAAACAAGCTATATGACGAAGTGGCAGTCTCATGACGTCGGTACGAGTATTAACAACATTTTTGAAAGAAACAAAACGAATTCCTAGAAAGTTTTTCTAGTTATATGTTATACAAATATGACTTGATGCAATAGATCAATAGATCAATAGAATCACATAGATCAATAGATCACAGAAGGGTATGAGGTATGGAGGGCAGTTTGATTTACTGATTTACTGATTTTACTGCTTTATGGTATGTAACGTTATCACAATTTTTTAACCTTTAAACATAAAAAGAATAAATTTTTTAGTAAATAACGAAAATTGTAAAGAAAATAAACAAAATAATAAATTTTTTTAAGTAAAAAATAATGTTTTAAAAGTTACAAAACAAAATAAATAAAGTTTTTGTGTTATGTTATACAAAATATGACTGAATCAATAGATCAATAGAATTAATAGATAATAGACAATAGATCACAGAAGGGTATGAGGGGTATGAGGGCCAGCTTTGATTTTATCTGATTTTTGATTTAACTGCTTAATGGTATGTAAATATGCCAAATTTTTGTAACTTTATAAACAAAAAGAATAAATTTTTTAGTAAAAACAAAATATTTAAAGAAATAAAACAAAAAAATAAATTTTTATCAGTAAAAGATAATGTTAAAGAAACAAAACCAAAATAAAATAAAAGTTTTTTGTGTTATGTTTACACAAAATATGACTTGAATCAATACATCATTTATAAATAGAATAAATAGATCAATAGATCGACAGATCGTGGGAGGGTATGCCAGGGGCTGGTCTTACTGATTTTACTGATTTACTGCTTAAGGTATGTAATATGCAATTTTTTTAATTTATAAACATAAAAAGAATAACTTTTTTTAGTAAAACAAATACTTAAAAGAAAATAAACAAAATAAATAAATTTTTATAGTATAAAACAATTTGTTTAAAGAAACAAAACCAAATAAATAAAGTTTTTTGTGTTATGTTTTATACAAAATATGAGTTGTATCAATAGATCAATAGATCCAATAGATCAATATGATCTAATAGATCACAGAAAGGGTATGAGGGTATGGGGGCAGTTTGATTTACTGATTTCTGAACTGACTGCTTTTAGTTATCTAAATATGCAAATTTTTTTAATTTATAACTAAAAAAGAATAAATTTTTTTAGTAAAAAACAAAAAATTAAAGAAAATAAAACAAATAATAAATTTTTAGTAAAAAACATAATTTTAAATAAAGAAACACAAAATAATAAAAGTTTTGTGTTTAGTTATACAAATGACTTGAATCAATAGATCAATAGAATAATAGATCATAGATCAATAGATCACATGAAAGGTAATGAGGGTATGGAGGGCGAATTTGATATTACAGATTTTTCACGAAGGATTGTCGAGTACTAATGTAAATAATTGCAAATTTTTTTAATAATATATATATTGGTTATGATAAATTTTTTTAAGTAAACAAATATTTAAAAAGTAATAAAAAAAATGAAAATTGAAAGCAAAAAGTAAAAACATAAAGAATAATGTAAAATGAAAATAAAAAAATAAAGTTAGAAAATTAAAAAATTAAAATAAAGGCTTTTAAATTAAAATTTTAAATAGAAAATAAAAATAAAGTTAAGAAAAATGTTAAATTAAAACAAAAAATAAATAGAAAATAAATAAAAAATATGTAAATAAAATTAACTTTTATACAAAATACATAAGAAAGCATAATGTATTATATTAAATATAAAGGTCTTGGAATATCAAAAGGCGTTGTCAGCTATTTCGATTTGCTCTGTATATATATATATAATATAATATAATATAATATATATATATATATATATATAGTATATATATATATGAACAGTATATATAATTTATATATATATATATATATATATATTATATATAGTATATGGGTGGTTGTGTGTGTGGTGTGTGTGTGTGTGTGGTGTGTGGTGTGTGGTGCTATGGGGTGGGATGTGGTGCGACATATGATATATATAGGTCCTAAGTTATTATTTTATTATATATGATTAATATATATATAGTATAGTAAATATATATATATATATACTTATGATATATATAATATATTCATATTTATTATAATCGTTATATTAATATATAGATATATATATGATATAATGGTGTGGTGTGTGTGTGTGTGTGGTGGTGTGTGTTGTTGTGCTTGTGGTGTCTGGTGTGTGTATGATGGTGTGCTGTGTTGCATTGTATAGGGCCTAATTAATATATATAATATATAGTATATATATATATATATATATATATATATAATATAGTATATATATAATATATATATGATATAGGTATATATTATGTAAATTTCTGATACCTGTGTGTGGCAAAAAGGATTTCGCCTAATTAAGTATATATGTTATATGATATGTATCCTATATCATATCTATGATATATATATATATTATGGGTTTATATGTATGAATTATATATATAAGTACTAGGTTACGGCTAGTGTATAGGTGGTTTGTGGTTTTTATATGTAGTTAGGTATATATGTAGTAGTAGTATTACTAATGTGTGTCTGTGTGTTGGTGTGACTCATTATTTAGGGCCTAATAATTCGAATATTTATATATAATATATAAATCGAGTATATATATTATATATATATATAAATATATATTATTATATAGTAGTATATGTATAATATATATAGCTTATAGGGCTATGAGTATTGGTGTGTGTATTGGGTGGTGTTGTGTGAGTGTGTGCTGGGTGGTGTGTGTGGTGTGGGTTGTGTGTGTGTTGTGTTGTGTGGTGTGTGTGTATGTGTGTGGCGTGAGATGTAGTTCGATCGGCTTCCTAGATTATTGTATATGTACTATTATATTGACGGTGGTAGTAGCGGTAGTAAGTAGGGTTACTTATAGTGTTATTTAATTATTAGTATATTAGTAGTTACTATGTATTTGGTATTTGTATGAGGGTTATGTATTATGATAGTATTAATATAGTATTATTATTGGCATATATAGTATTATATGGTTATTTACAATGGTATGCTATGTGGTGTTAGTATTATTATACTATCATGTTTTTGCCCCTTTCACAGACAATCGAATATTTACTGTGATTTATTACCGGAGTCCTTTCACTGATTTTCTTGCGTAGGCATCAGTGTATGTTTCCCCGCTTGCTTTTGTTCAAGCACGGTACAAGGGTGATGAAGAATCTAATGTAGACCGCCAGGGAGTGTCGGCTGATCGGTTGCTATCGTAGTGTGTTGATTATTGGATATTTAGGCATTGATGGGGTAAAAGGTTATGGAATCGTTAAAGTTAGCAGCTAGTGCCTATTTGTTTCAGGTCTCCGTCAAAGGAGTGCACCTGAAAGGGGGAGGGTGGATGGATACAAGGAAACCATCAATGACGAGAATTAGTGATCTCGGTAAAAAAGATACGTCATCGTAGCTTGTTGTGGCCGTTTTAACGCGGTAAAGGTGCTGCAGGACGTCAAGACGAGGACTCAGGCCCTCTGGATGGTTGCAGGTTACGACTATGTTGGTGTTTCTCGGCTGTCCGACTTCAATACAAGTCTACATCGGTTAAAAAAATATTTAATGATTGGTATAATATTTGAGAAAATAATAAAAAATATGCTACCGGGTAGCTAGTTCTTGGCCAGAGATTCATGTCCTAGATAAACTCTATCGGGTGTTCGTGGAGATGTTCTCGGAGAACATGCTTGGTTGTGCGCTCACCTACACTCATGGATTGTGTGTTCTAATCGGGTTTTATATGCCTTGGTCTGTGAAATAAGGGAGTACTAGCGCTCCTTGCTTGTGTGAACGGTTGGTCGATTCCGGAACAAGAAATGCGTTTTATTAAAACTTTCAAATAGTTTAATCACCCCCTGGTTGTGACTAAAGAGGCGTCCAAGTGATTTCTCTGTATGAAATCGAATAAAGCCTATTGGCTCCAGAACATAGAGTGAAATTCTGTCTAGCTATAAATTATAGAGTATGTTTCGTAGTTTATAGAGTTTCTGTTAATGGTCAATATGAAAGTTGTAAAACGTTGGTACAGGTTCATTTACATTTTCCTTCAGGGAAAGATGAATAACGTGTGCACAATTTAATGATGTCCTGAGAGATTTGTAAAGTTTCTGTTTTGTCTGACAAAATATTGAGAAGATTGATCAGGAAGGGATTGTGGCAGGGTGCTGTGAAAAGTGAGTGGTTTGAGAAAGAAGTCGAGTTTTTAGCAAGGGTTATCGTTGTGGAGTGAAGACAGTCCTCCGTTGCGAGGTTTATGTTGTGATGGCTGATGCCAATCTGGAGGACAAGTGGTCTGAGTTTAAATATTTAGGGATTTATATGTTTGGATGAAAAGAAAACGGATGATGGAGAGTTTAGTAAGAAGTTGTGAATGGTAAGGAAGGTAGTCGTCTATTAAATCCTTGGTGTAGATGTAAAAGCACTTTATTGGGTTGTTGAGGTGGTTGCGCACTAGGGCTTTGCATGAAGATATGTTGTTACTTAATGTGTGGTTGGTAATGACAGTAGTGAACTATGGTCTGGATAAGAGGTATATATCTAAGGGAAAGTTCAACGTGGATGGACAATCTTAGGGGTGTGGTTAGGTGTGAGAAGAAAACTCTTAAATGTAGAAATGAGGAATGTGGAAGCGTATTAGGGGGTTTGTGTTGTTGTGAAGAAATGTGGAATATGAGAGAATAAGACGGAGGAGTACATTTACGATGATTGTCATGTGGGATAGGTGATGATTATAGTTGTTGATTAAACGGTGTCAATAGTGGTGATGTGGTGTTGGGAAAAATCTAGCGCGTCTGGGAGACGAAGCGAAAAGTGGATTGAGTTCAGTAAACGAATGTATAGTGGAGAGGAATGTGAGTTTTGGGGTACTCTGGAATAAAGAGGTTGCACATAAGTAGCGGAGCGAATTTCGGGGTTTTTGTAAGGAGGTATGGTTGTGGGCCTGGCTCAGGGGTGAACCCCACATTGAACGAGAGGTCATAGTGAGGGTACGTCGCAGTCACTTGAAGCCCTTATTTATAAATAATAATATAATAATAATAATCATTATAATAATCAATAATAATGAATAATAATAATAATAATATTAATAATTTAATAATAATAATATGATAATAATAATAATAATAATAATAATAATATAATAATAATAATAAGTAATATATAGAATTAATAATAATAATTATAATAATAATAATATAATAATAATATCATAATAAATATAATAATATAATAATAATAATATTTATAATAATAATAATAATAATAATAATAATATATATTATATATATATATTATGATTAAGTATCACCTCCATATATATATATATAATATAATCTATAT
>JABUQX010047286.1:0-22500 GCA_015478945.1 Trachelipus rathkii
ACCGACAGAGCATCTATATCCGCAAACGACACGGCTGTTAGTTTTTATTGAATGTACTTCACAGGGATCTAGACGTGCAGCTAAAGTTTATAGTAGCTATTACGAAGAAAGACACTTTCTTAGACGTCATATAAGTTCGAGTCCATTGCCCATCCTCGAAACAAATAAGAGCTATCAGCTAAACTGCTGCTTATCGGTATATTGCTTGAAGCATAGACAAGCGTGGTACTTAAGACATACTCTCGGTGAGCCTCTTCCTATGTGTTTCTTCTATCGTTGATTTGTTGTGTTATTAAAGCCAATCTATCGCAAGAAGCACCGAACTAGCATCATACTGCTTTCTTTGCTCACGTTAATACATTATAAAGTGCGGCCGATGATGTTCTGTGAAGCTGTCATAACTCTTCTGGAAGGCATTCTTATAGCATACATACTTTTATGTATCTTGTGGACTGTTATTGCTCGAGCATAGTTATTCTTTTTTGTTTACAACAATAAATGTATGCGTGCCATTGTAAGTACAACTACTAAGAAGCTGAGAGAAGTGCCGTAAATTCGTATTGGCTAGCGGCAACATGCCACCTATTTCTGTATACATATGGAGTGGAGAGAGATACCACCACCATAGTGTTGAAGGCTATCGGCTAAATTAAGTTATTTTCTCCCTTTTGAGTATTGGTGGGCCATCCTTCTTTCAAGATATAATGAGGATTATATAGTCATGGAACCAAGTAGACGTGAAAGGGTTCTTCATTTCAATGAACGACAGGGGAATGCGGTCTGTGTGAAGATAACCTTACTCTATAAAAAGTTTTATCGTAATTAACGCTAATATAAAAACAACAACAACATATTATTATAGATCCAGCATAATAGGGTTAACAATATAATATAGATCATTATATCTAATTGTATTTAAATGGTTACGCATATGAATATAATTCATATATCTTTTTAAATAATTATGTAGTAAATAATAATGGATAATATAATTATAATATAACTATATAATATATATATATAAAGTTATTTTTTTCTTGGTTGGGAAGGAATTTAAAGAGAACATCACTACAAGCAAAAAGAGCGGCTATGGCGTGCCAGTAGAACTAACATAAAGGGATGTCCCTACACAGAACTAAGCATGGAAACGCAATACAACGTATCAAGAGATTTATTATGTTCGTAAAAGATGTTCATACTGAACTAGCAGATTGACGAGAAGATATGTACTTTAGGGCAGTCTACAGAGAGATACGCAAAAAATTTTGTCAGCAGATATTGGAAACTAGTGTGGAGGAAATCGAGGATAAATAGTGAACTTTAGGCCGTTCCGTGAGAGGAATGGTATGTTAGGGCAGATCTTGATATCAGGATGTGCCGTACGATTCGTCGCACACGCCTCAATCAAAGTATTATGACGAGAGTAGTATAGGGAGGGAGACCACACGAAAAACAAAACGAACAGGATGGGGGGGGAGAAGGTTATGATGCCCACTCAATGTTAAGAGTGGAAATTGCACGAGGTGCAAAAAGTCAATCATTGTTCGTAGGCAGATAGGTCGAGCAAATATTTCTCACCACTGAGCGGCGGACTTCTCACTCACCGTTTTACGCAAGAGGGGTGCGAGCGTGAAACTAAAAGCGGTTTAAACATGTCACGACAGCTTGGTCGCACGAGAATCCTCCGCCCCGAACAACGTCTCCCAACGCATGGAGAGGAAAAACCTCGACGGACACAGCACGCCGGAAAAGAGGAAATCGAGTGCTCGCAGGGAGGTGGTCTCCCGAGAGCAACGTATGTTTCACTTTGTGACATGGAACCGTCTTGGCTATGTATACCTATCAGACCTGCCCGGTAGCGAGCATGGTTGGAGTTTCAAACACACCAAGTTATTCTGGTCATTCCCGCTCGACAGCCCACATGGTGAAGGGATCCAACAAAACCCATCTAATTTTTCAATTCCTCATTAATTGTGTGAACAGAGCCTGATGTATATGTTGGTATCATATGAAACTCATAGAGGATTTCTATGTATATGTATCCGGTCGAGCCACGAGAAGAGAGTGCCCTATATGATAGAGAACGATTGTTGGATAACGACGTCCGGGTGATGATATTATAGACAAATGAAGGTTTCTCCTAATACTGCACACGAGGCACAAATACCAATTGAGTGCAATCAGGCTGAGGAATTAATTTTGAGCGTGTTAGAGTAGTGTGTCAGAGTGTAGGAAATATTGTGGCGAGATCCGAGGCGAAGCAGCCGACGGTCCCACTTTCTCCTGTCTCCAATTTTTTGTGAGGAATCTAGTGAGTACCTATGGTATGAAGTTTAGTAATTTGAGATGGGAATACTACTATTTATGAGACACCTAAAGGATACCGCCTGTTCAATTAGATCACTTTGGAAGTAACTCTCAACTCGTTGGTGAAACGAACCTCTGCCCTAAAGGTAGACGCTACTGTTACGGTAGATACCTCCAATTTACGGTGTGAGAGGAAGGAACAATGGAAATTTAAAAAATAGGACCGTCCTAACATCGAGGCGAAGCGATAACGGCCAATATGCAGTAATATCTTTAGAGGTGGACAGGGCTAAGAGAAGCAGGGTAACCCACGTGAATACAATAGGAGACACTAAAGGAGGGCTACAGAAGCTGCTCTTCTTTATGTGCTCATGTGACAAAGGTCATTATGTATTCCAGTCTCCACTTTTAGTAGCTCTCCTTGGGTTTGAGGTTAATTCAAAAGCCCCCGTTGCATGCCGCAGACCCCTCGTTTGGAATAGGGGTCAAGGAGACTGTTTCGAGATTAATATTTCGAGGATAGGTCTCCATATGATGGTCATCAGCCATTGTAATCGCAAATTTTACGTACCTACAATGAGCATGATGTAGGAGTGGACGGCAAAGCAAGTGTGTCTTTCTGTCTCTCGCACCCTCACGTCTTTGAGGTGATGCGGTAGGAGGTTAGCGATCTCTAGTGCGGACAACTCTTATATGAAAGTTTGATAATACTGAGGAAGGTAGGTTATAAGATTTCTTGCTTGAATGATCATCTAATTAAAAACCCATATAATCCTTAGAGCTGACGATAGATGAGATTGGGCGAAAACCATATCAGGTGATATTAAGGAGAGCTGTCATGTCTGTGTCAACCCGGCGATGGAGGTTTCCTCTGGAGAAACGAGTGACGCTTACATGCACGTTTGGAAATGGAGAATTTGACTCCATGCGTAGCGTGATTTTTTTAAATAAGCACGAAGACATAGAGCAATCTTTCGTAACTGAGGCCAATGAAGATGACTGAGGAGACTCGGCCAGTGAAAGAAAGAGTTAGCAAACCACTGACGATCATTGGTAACTTATAGAATATCTACACATAGATTGTGAAACATACGACAAAAAGAAAATAGAAAAACAATGCTTAGGTTTCACATCATCTCACTCCGGGGATTGGTATCTTCGATCTACATTCGCTGATTATAATCTTGCTGTAAAAGAAAGTCAAATATGGCTGCCAACGCGGAAACTTCATTCTTAGCACGATCTAAAGCCTTTCCTGAAAGATGGGTTGCCATTGACATCTCGGACTATGTAAATGATAATACATATATCATTTCTGGGATGAGGAAAAAGAAGGGGAAACTGAGTTACCATAGAGACCCCAAGGAGTGAAGGTTTTTGGACAGAAGCCCCACCCTCTCGCATGTGGGAGTGTCGTTAGCTTGCTTATTTCCAGATAAAAAGAAAAATCTAGAGACTCAGGGTCGAATTACACTCGAAAAGCGAGACGACTCCACGCACATCCAAATGGTCACAACCGAGGACGAGCGATTCCTGCAGAGACGTAGAGATAGACAACGAAACAAATTTGTCGTAAATTAAAAATGCGTTTTTTGCTGATACTACAGAGAGAGTAGAGTATCGAAACGGGAGAATAGGACCATCCATTATCAAACCATCAATTATGCATATATTAGGCAAGTTAAGAGATGGTGAATAGGATGTTTGTACTAAGTAAAAGTTTGGTCCTTGCCCAAGGTTTCGAGAATTGGGACAATATAAGCGTCAATCACACAGAGGGAAGAACACCCTCCACTTCACAGATTTCTTTTACAAGCTGAAAGAGAAAAGACCGAGGCCGATGGATGAATATGCCTCAACATATGGAAGGAAATGCCTTCAGGGCCACGAGCACCGTCCTTACAGAGCTTTAATGGCCTCCTGAAATTCCACCCTCGTAAAGAGTTTGTTATAAAGAGGGTCCTCTCCAGCGGAAACTGAAAAGTTAAGAGTCTCTGTACGTTAGCGATCCGATCTAAAAAGGTTACTGGATTCTTGAACATCTTTGTTGGAAAGACAGTAGAGCGCAAAAGTGAAAACCGCGAGTCTCATTCACGAACTACATTTCTCTCTGTGTGTGCAAGAAGTATTATAACAGATCGAAATCAGAGAGGATGTATGGAGGTGACTCATTAAAGTAAAGGAGTTGATGAATTAGAGTTTACGTCATAAGTGTGTTTCTTTCACGAGAGACTCTTTTAATGCCACAAAGTGACACTCTCTGCTAATCCAGATGTAGACAAAGTTGAGACTGTGTGTAGAGATTCACGGCGAGAGCATTTTATTGGAATTTTATGTAGGAGATGTACATGTGTGGATCCGGGGGTGGGATAGATGAGTTCCGGGACGGGTAATCGGATGTGGAGAGTGGCGATACGTGAGAGTGAAAAGTGAATAGATGTCGTCGAAGCCGTAATCGCTCCGTGCAATACCATCACCCTCGATGTCATGATTTATTCTCTCAACGAATTCAGGGGAAAAGACTAGACACATCCTCTCCATGTATGTGAATGGTATGGAGAAGAGGGCACGTTGCGCATAAGTTAGCACCACTACATAGTAGTATCAAATAGTCTTTCAGAGGTGAGTCAACTCTGTTACGATTAGTGTTCTATATTTATAAGTTCTAGTAAGTATGGAGATTAATAGGATCGGTCATGTTTGGCTGATAGGTCAGGATTGTGATAAATAATGTTTGTAATTATGAAGATAAGAGTTGTAAATAACAATCACCTTCGCGAGAATGAGCTATCCGTGTAACGTGAGTATCATTATTAGTTATACTACGCAATTGTGCTTGAGTCTACTACTGAGTGCTAGTGATACTCAGAAGATATATACTATAAACCGAGAGGCCTCAACTACAACGGTGCCTCACAATCTGCCGAAATTCGATTCTTCACAAGGGAGGTAAGGAGGAGTCAGGAAGGGAAGAGAGGGTGGTACACCTACTGCTTGCTAACGGAAAGACTCATAGCGGTCATTCCAAAGCAGAGGGTCAACACGTACCGAAGATGGAAGCCAGACCACCTTCAACGTCAGAATAGTCTGGGTGCAAGAACCTCGTACAGGGGAATCCGGTACTTCAGCAGACTAAGACGTATTGAATTGCAAATTCACACTCTCAGCAGCAACCTGCGCCATAATCAATGCTGCTGTTCAAAGAAATCGATGAAGCAGGTGTATCAATTTCTAAAACCATGACGATTAAATCGGCTACGTTTGGAAACAGATGAAAGTTCTTGGAGACCCGACAATGAGGAGTATGACGAACGTTGGAAAAGTCACGAGAGACAGCGGTAACCAATACCGGAGCATCAGAGAGAATAGTTATAACTAAAAGACAAGAGTCTGGGGAGAGAGTTCGTTTCCCAACACAACTCAAATACCTACCACTCCTCATCTGATAGCTCCGTGTGGCATGCAGAGCCGAATCTTTCTTAGAGCAATATTTTAAGACAATCAAGACCATCGGTGAACTCGTGATAGAGAAGTTATACATCAGAATACCATCTAGAGAGCGGGGTACTTTGAGACGTGGATATGTAGATAGTAACACAGTCATAAACCGATGGGTGAGCGTCTTGTACAGTTGTGAGAGGATTGTTGCAGACGAGATTCGATTCTCGGTAGTTGCACGATTCAATCGGGATCCCGTCCGCACCCGAGATGTATAGTAAGAAGCTAAAAATTTGACTGAGAGTGGTTAGGATGTGTCTGCGCAACGAACAAAGAACGATAAGCCTGTGTTTAATGGCGTGACGGCCAGTACCTCAGTCGATTTGGAGAAAGGTCTCAACGCGTCACTTGTAGGAATAGATGTGTCTCTACTGTAGTCCGAAGTGGGCGTGACGTGGTGGAAGTAGATAAAAAATAAAGGTGATAGGAGTTTAGACGACAAACGAGAGAGGGACATCCCTCTGAGGGGTATACGCGACGAGCACGACGTCGGTAGCCAGATTTTCTTGACGCGGATTTCTGAGCGATGGGAGAACTCAAGCGAGCTGACGGAGAGTCACCGTGGGTTGGCGTGGTTTGATATCGAATCAACTTGTGTGAAGAGCCATCAAAGCAGCACATCCATCCCCCCCGCTCCCCCCCCTTTTTTGGTTTTCCCCCCCCCCCCCCGCGCAAGAAATAAAAAGGGGTTAAGTCAACAGAACAGAAATCGTGTCGCAAGGGTAACTTAGTAATTGGTATGTCGCAGTATAAGAACAAGCAATCATTTTCATCCATCTCGAGAGGTGGCTTTACGAGAACCCCTGAGGTATACAGAGAGACATGGATGCGTCTAGGAAGACGTCAGTTAGGGATGCGGCAGGCTTCTGACCGAGCCTAGAGATGGGGAGCTCATTAGTATTACATGTGTTTTCTTAATAGGTTTTCTCTTTAATTAAATACGACTCCAAAAACATTTACCCACCAATTATGATGGTAATCATCACAAACTAGGATATATTTCCTGGGGAGTCAGATAGTGACTCACGCTGAAACGGAGCCCACCACCCGTGTTTCCCCATTCATGAGATGTGAATTACTACCCATCAATCGCTGCATAGCATGATACTGGTTTGCTAGTTCACGCCGACTCGTGAAAGGTGGCGGGTGCAAGGGTGTGGGTCCTACTGGACAAAATCGCGGAATCTCCGCCGTCCAGAAAATATTCAATGAGATGAAATACCTAGCACGTGTGCGCACACATAACGGATACAGACGCGAAGGAACACCTAGATTATAATTTATCACGTTGACATAGTAGAGAGAACCAGATTCCTCGTTGATTTAGTAACGACGGAATTCGGGAGTCCCCATCAATCAGCTGCTTGTGCCACATGAAGAACAGGGATGAGCAGGCGTGGTTTTATCGAAGCATTCACATATCTCATTACTCCGACCGGGGGAAGTAGTGGAGGAGAGATGGGTCACAGAGATAAAGGTCTCGATATCACCACACCAGGATTCAGAAGATGAGGAAACTAGGAGTAGATCTTCTCAAAAAGTGCATGAACAATCAAAGCATACATTTAGGTGGTTACAGATACGCGAACTCTTAGAGTGCAATGGTAGTGTGGAGAAGGGAAACAACTGGAAAGCGAGACTGTGCAACACACACACGTGTATATAAACATTTCACATGTCACAACAGCTCACATTCCTTAATATTTTCTCACGAGTCAACTCGAAAGTAAAAACATAATGGAGAATATAGAATAATAATATTAAGTATAAATATAGAAAACTATATAAAAAATAATAAAAATGGCAAAACAACAAGAATAGCAAAATGGTTAATTTAAAAGGTATCGACAAAGCCGTTTCTTATGGTGGTTGAAAATTAATCATAGCACAAACATAAAATGACACTTAATAATGCAATAATAGATAAATCTATATTAGAGGCCGGAGAGGAGTAAACAAGAAAAATATACAAAATTGAAAAATAAATAGGCATGGCTTAAATCTTTCGCAGCACACTCATAGAACGTCTCCTTTCCCGTAAGGATGTCAAAAAATCCTTTATATCACCCCTATTGTCTCTCTTTACTCCCGCTATCAAGATTGTAAACCTCGAGTGACATCGTATGCACCTTTCGATTTGAGGGTTGTGTCACTAAGACCTAATATCTTGATAATAATAATTTATAATGCATAAATAAAATAAAAATAATGATTCATTTAATATTAAAGAAAAACATATTCACAGTTATTACTTACAGTAACATCGTTTTACTATGAAATAAAATAAAAGTCAAAATATAAATCTCCTTTTCAATCTTCCATGTCTTAGACCTATGCATAATAATTTCCTCCTTTCCCCGCTTCCACGGCGATTCTTGGGGTGCAGGTGGCGTTATCAATACTGTTTTATCTACCCCATCCCATTCTGCTAATGGAAAGCCCAACAATACACGAGGGAGTATGATAGAGAGTGACGAACTCGTAGCGTAGGAAAATCCACCCTAAGTGGTTATTCACGCAGATTGCGACGTTGGACCCTCCTGTGGTAATTCTCGTCATACTGTGAGGATTCTACGATTGTCCCTGAGCAATTATGCCACAACGCATACCCTCTAAACAAAACCTGCTCCGATCATTTCACTTCCTGTTTGGCACCCTTTCATGCTTGCGCACTACCACAAATTCACCTTCTCTCCTTTCAGCTGATTCCTTTTTTGACCCCCCATCAAACTTTCCTAGTCGGTTCCGCCGTCGATTTGGCCAGCACACTCACCCACTATAACAGGATCCCGTTAAAAACGAATCGACTATCATTCATTCCTTTTCATATGCCAAAACGTTATTATCATTTGGGACTCTCTCCTTTATCAGGGTTATACTTCACATCACATACTCCACACTGAATATTCATGTTGATCCATTATTTGTAATTTAATTCTTCTAACACCTAACACAGTGACAAGCGCGGAAACAGAGATAGAGAGGTAAGAAGTGTGGAGGAAGTGCTCATCAGCCCCTTAGATGTCCAGCAGTCTGAACACATGTTTAGAATATAACTATACTCCTCTTTATATAACCGATCAGTTACTACTTACATCACAGCTAAGCAACAATAGCCCTCATGCAAGGATCCTAGGCAACATCAAGACGTATCTCATAACAATCCAACAAGGGTTTAATTGCCCAGCGGCACTGCTGAACCACCATTACATAATTTCCCTACCTCACAAACTGCTGCAATCAATCCGTTCCGTTCCTTTCATCTAATCTATATCCTACAATATTTAAACTCAGAACTTGTTCGAAGTTTTTTTGTTTTTTTGGGGGGCCCCCTACACTGTCAATCCTAACATGGCTCATACAGCGCGGACTCTTCCTCACGTCAAGTAACATTAAAACGTTAACTACAGTACATTTTATGTTCATAACCGCCTGGCCAATGTGCTCCCTATCCAACTACCAGATCCTGTTAATCGCTTCTCATCAGCCTAGTCTTCATTATTTTTCCAAGCGATCAAAAGAATCATTCCGCTGATAATCAGCAGGGCACCTCCATTCTCCACTTCATCGTCAACAACTTCCCCGCCCTCCACACTCCTATCTAATCTCCTTCATAACTCTTGCCTAAATCGAAAGTCGCGAGCCTCACAAAAATGGACTTTAGATTCAGAATGGATAAACATCTAGGTGTTCGCACCAAACAGGAGACATAATCACACGATTCCTGACTCACTCGTTAATTATAATATTTAACTCCCAAATCAACTTTTCAAGCCCCATGTATGTCTTGCGTATCTATGACGCCACACTTGCTGCGAACTATCGTCTTGCTAGCTATTAGATTTCTTTGATTATTTATGGTGGGTTATTCGGGTGCAGTGGATACAATGAA
Source organism: Trachelipus rathkii (assembly GCA_015478945.1). Lineage (NCBI taxonomy): Eukaryota > Metazoa > Arthropoda > Malacostraca > Isopoda > Trachelipodidae > Trachelipus > Trachelipus rathkii. The sequence continues at coordinate 9,698 of JABUQX010047286.1, forward strand.
GGGGACCGTGACAAGAATACGATGTGTCATTTTTGTCGCCAGTAAGCAAGAAATCAAATGAGTAAATCTCTAACCACCGAGTGTTACTTTACTTGGTTACATGATCAATAATTTATAATTATATATATTATATAACATACTTCTATATATTTAGCATTTTCTTATAAAATTATAATAATTAGTTGTATATAGTATATACATATATATATAATATTAATATACTATGATATATATATTATATATCATATCATTATATAATATATCTTATATATATCATATATACTATGAGGTATTTATATAATATATATATATATATAATAGATATTACTATATATATATTTATATATATGAAATCATATATATATAATATAAGTATAATTATTTATATATAAGAGAGTTTTTCTCTATACATAATATATATTATATTTATATATAAAACTATATATATATATATATATATTATATATATATATAGTATATATATATATCATAAATATATATATATAATATAGCTAATTCATATATATATATATAGTATATATTCTTTTTCACAATTTTTATCAATATCTTGTATTAAAATATTATTTTTCAAGTTAAAATTGACGAAATGAGTGAATATAGTAAAATTAAAAAGAGGCATCCTGGATATGATTTTTGAAAGGGTTTTGAAAAAGAATTACAGTGGAGGTAAAAAATGATACAATTTTGTTGTTTTTTAACACATGATTTAATTGATAATATTACAGCGTTTATCCAAATTTCTAAGTTGATTAAAGATCCCCATTTAATAGAATTTTTATATGCTGCTGTAAATGTTCACATTGAGAAATTCCTGTATACTTCTAACCATTAATTGTGGGATATTTTTTGATAATGAATCTTTAGTATTTTTAATTTATATATAATTAATTAATCTTATGATTTTAATAATATTATGTTTGTAATCATTTAACGGTAATTTGATTTATTGGGTACCCCTCCACCATTTATTTCGTAACTTATTCTTATTTCCAGGTTGTTCTTTTGTGGACTTATGTTGTTTAGGCTTTATTGTGTGGTTTTTAGAGCGACATGTGTAATATGCTCCTTGGGACGCTACTACACCGTACCAACCAAAATAAAGAATAGAGGTAATCCGCTTTTTCATTCAAAACCATCCAACTGAGAGAGTGTCGGCTCTTATGTCGTCGCGTTAGAAGAGCAGGGTAGTTGTGTCACTCGACTTTTATATTATATATATATATATATTAACTATCTATATACTATAAGTATATAATATATATTTATATTATATATATATAGTATACTATATCTTATAATATATATATATATATATATATATATATATAAGTGATATCTATATATAGTATATATATATGATAGTATTATATATAGTATGGGATGTATGATAGTATATATATGATAGTATATATATTATATATATATACTTATATATTTTTATTATATAGTATCTGATATATATATATATATATATATATATATATATATATATATAATATATATCATGATCATATTATAAATATAATCATATATATGATATATCTAAGCTTGGGTTCAGAGTGCCAGAAGACAGAGTACAAGTTTACTTCTAGAATTGTTTCATGTCAGAGTACCGGTCCTGTTTGATGCTCGCCGGTGTGTGGTCGTTGCTTGGTTCGTGTTGTAGTATTCGTTTTGTGGGGCGGGGGTTATTATGTTTCGTGTCTGGGGATTTGCTGTTTGATGGTCACGTTCTTTGTAGGCGGGTGTGGATGAGCAGTTGTACCCTTCGTTTGGGGCTTGGGTCTATAGGAATGTTTTTGTGCGTTCCGCCTACTGCTGAGATTAGCGATCGGTGCTAGTTCGCGTGCCGCGCATCCCACACCCCTTGATGTTCGGGCACACCCATCGCTCTGGCGCGTGGCCGTCTGCTGGCCGGATCGTCGTCGATGTGTTATGTGGTGAGTTGTTACCAAGTTATTTCTATTTTCTTAGAGTTTTATGCGTCAGAGGGTGTTGTATGTGTTTAAACCTTGTGTACGTACGGTATAAAACTTATGGATTATGTTTAAAGTTAGCCTTACTATATATATATATATTCTATATATATATATTAGTATAATAGTAATATATATATATATAATATATAAATCCTAACCTTCATTTAATTTGCTTAGTGTTTTTGTAAATTGTGCAGAATTATATTTGAGTAGTGGTAATACAATATTGTTAACTAGTATATTGTTTTTAGGTTATGTCTATCCATCTGTATCCTTTGAATATTAGTATTGCTTTACCATTAGACTAAATAGAAGTGTTTATGGAAGCCACCTCTTAGTTATTTTTCCAAAATCACGTTTGTAAGTTGTAGAAGAATATTTGTTTGTCAAGTCGAATAGAAAGCTCAGCCTTACCCGTGTGCGGTCAGCCCCCGGCACTTGAGTTATCCCGTTGTTCTATAAACTGGTTGTGTGTGTGAGAACTCGCCGCAAGTCAGTAAAAATCTACGCCTATGGAGCTTGCACTGGACGCGATCTGGACACGTCCCACTGTTCTAGGATTCGGTTCAATGTGGGTTCATCCCTTGGCCCAGGAGGCTCACTACCATTCGACTACTTTACAAACACACCGCCATTCACTCTCTATTATGCACCTTAATAAATTTCTGGCCTCTGTGCCAAAACTCACATTTATTCTGCCAGGCTTCCTTTACTGACGTCTAAACCACATTTTCTCGGAGTGCTCGAAACCGGTAGATTTCCACCAACACTTACCACTATCAATCCGTTTAACCAACCCGCTATCTTCCATCTTTTTTCCACATGACTAAATCATCTCAAGGTACTTCCATTCTATTCTCGTCATTACCCTCCTTTCTGTCCCAAGTTCCAGCACAACTCTCTATACTAAGTTTCATGTCCCAATTTTAATTAATTCTTCTCACACCTAACAGCATCCCTAAAGATTGTCCATTTCTGGGAATCGCATTGTACTTTATAATCTAATACCTCTTATTCCAGACCCAAATAGTCTCACTACCTTATATATCGTTAACTCAAGTAAGCACATACCTCATATAAGACCTGACGCACCCAAAGACTTTAGTCCCTGTTACATCACCAATGATTTAATTGCAACCAGCACCCTTCCTGCGATTCACCCAACTTTCCCACTAACAATTTGCATCATCATTCCCTTTTCATCCAACATTTAATTCTAAAAAAATTTAAACTCAGCACACTTTGTACCAGTTGTTCACGTCTAACATAACTTCATACCGAGGACTGTCCTCACTCACAATACGATAACCTTACTCTTATCGTACGTTTAACGTTTACAAACACCTCCTTTTTAAACACGCCTACCAAATCTCTCGTTCACCAATCCTCATCAAAACTTTCTTCAGATTCGGCCACTTGAATGCAAATCCGAAAGCTCGTATGTTGGGGGCGCTACTTAGCTATAGGTAGGTAGGTTATGGTTTCTGGACGCGGGTTTGGTCGGGTTTGGCCGGGGGGACGCGCATCGACACCTACGTTGGGCTCTGTCTTCTCGATTTTTCTAACAGCTACGATGCCTAGCGTGCCAAAACCCATTCCTCGGATATTGGCGTTTTTTATAACCCTTTATCCGATACTACAAGTTGAATAGAGACGCAGGAGACATAACACATCCCTGCCTTACTGCCTGCTATTAGATTTAAACCGAGAGTCACTTGCGCGACTCCATTGTATACGTCTGTACAATACGCTCTTCAACTATCGGTCCAATAGCAGGCCTGCTTTGATCTTTTGATTTCATTTATGAAGCTTATCACCGTGATGCATCCATATATCCACTAACACCAGCCACTTGAGCTTTCCCTATTAATCAAATATTCATACGCCCTTGTGCATAACCATAAACATACCTATTTATCAATTTATTGCTTCTCTCCCTCATTTGTGTGCTTGTTTCCAATGTAAATGATTGGATCCATATCTCGTCTACCATTACTAAATGGTTCGACCATTTGTTTCCTTCACCAATCAGCCTCCTTCAATCATCGAAGCACTTTTTCGAACCAAAAATGATTCGTCTTAGCATAAGTATCTCCCTATCAACCACTTTCAGCTTCAGTAATGAACTCCCAATTACCCGTACTCAAGTAACCTACAGGTTTCCTTATCCTCCATCTACTTTTTATATAAAGGTTACTTATTAATTTTTACTATTACTTCTCCCCAATCCCTCGTAACCACACCCTCCCATAAACGCTTTTTTCAACAACTTCCAAATCCAAGGCAAGTACATAACCATCTCGCCTATATATTTTTGCTGTATTGACCAAAAATTTTATTCCTGTGACTCATTTCGCTCATTTTTAAATTCACTAATGTAAACTCTTTTTGAGGAAAGGGATACAAACATTTCTGTCAATTCTTATGTTTAACTGTTTTAATCATCATAAAGAAACTTGATTTCCTGAAAAACCATTCATTGGCGAGAGAGATGTGGTTCCCAAGACGAACTTTTAGTCAAATTGACCAACTTCTTCGAAAATTACTTGTCAACGTCAGATGTTTTTGTTATATAGGTAAAAATCTCTAGGCTAAATGAACAGCTTTCTAGGTTATTTTGTATTTATGGAGGTCTTGCCATTCTGGGGAAAACAGTTTTACAAATTCGAGCGTAAGCAATCTGATGTGTTTGTTGTTATAAGAACATTAACTTTCGCAATCACAGTGTTCTGCAAATTTGGTGATTTTTACTTTTTGCTTGAATAGAAAAATTGGCAAATATTTTAAATTTAAAGAGAATATCTCAATTCTCCTTTCTACTTATCCTTAATTATTCCTTTAGAAATGTTGTGAGCACTATGTTACCTACATATAAATAGGAAGGGAAACAAGAAAGCCTTTCCATACGTATTGCTGAGCAAAAGGGTATCTGCTTCTAGAACCTAAACTATTTCACATAATCTCCTCCTATTTCAGGTCTGTAAATGGTCCATTTCGTGATTGTGCTGCATGGCTATGGGGTAAGAGACACGTGTACCCGATTTAAGTTATCAGGCAGAATGTAGTTCTGTGATTTTATGGGTAATTAAGTCTTTCTCGTCGGCCATTATGATAATCTGAGGAACACATACGGATGGTTCTGTCTGGCATGTTGTTAGGATGTAGTCGGCTTGGTATATGTTTGTTTTGGAATGTAAATACTAATCCCGTACGACGTTTAATGAAAATCTAAGTTTTAACAGTCTTATAATACTGAAGTCTGAGGTTTTGTTAAATTCATGAACTCTTAGCCCATTATATTTAATTGTACATCATTAATTTATCTAGTATTGTTATGTTGTTATTTCAACTTTATATTATTGTTTTTCATTACTTATATAATTTTATTATAATAGTTTTTGTTTGAAATTGTGTGTCATTATATGTGTGAGTAGCTTATGTCGTGTGGAAGATAGGTGGGTGAAGGTTTTGCAACGGATTCCTGATTTTCTTTTTTCTCTGTGCAGAGGTCGTGGAGTGGCGCGTATAAGAATATATTTAGATTAATTGTTCGATGTGAGTTTCTCTTTCCAGTTCATATCTTGCTCGCTATTGCTTCGGACTAGTTGGTTATGATTAGGTCAGGTTATTTTCTCGTGACGTTCTAAGGATATGGGTAGGGCCTCCATTAGTGAGTAGACTGTGCGCGTCTGCTGACCGTGTGCTGCTGTAGTGATAACTTCAGTATGTATATTATATTGAGGTGCCCGCCCGTGTTCCACTTTTCTATGAGTTTGCGTTATACTATGTTATAGTATAATTTAGATATAGAGTGAGTTATATATTAATAGTATAACTTTATATAATTATATAGATAATATGTCCTATTCTGTTTAACGACTCTGTCAGTTTTATTTTATTTTATTTTTTTTTTTAAAATATATTGCTTCTACCTCACCCATGATACAAACAAAGTGACATTCAGTGGTAATGGGATCCAGATAAAATCTACATAAGTTTCGAAATATTTTAAGACTATTTTTTTCAAAAGCTACATTTATTTTGAAAATTTTGTTTTCTAAAAATGGATGCTTGTACTAGAAAGAGGGATCACGTCCGTCTAGAAAAAACCCAAAAATTACATATTTGAATCCGCGTATAAAGCGACTCCTATTGATAAAAAAGTGTGTAAAATATTATGTAGTATATGTCATTATTATTAGTTTTTTCCCAAGTTGGTGGCTCTGGGGACCGCCCTGCCCAGTTGCGCCCTGCGCCAGCCCGGTTTTAAGTAATTCATCATTTTGCTTTTGCAGTGTGTTGTGGGGTATTCTAGCTTTATAAGTATCTATATGATAGATATATTGAGTAATATATATATATATAATATATAATATATATATATATATATATTACTATAGTATATATATATATAGCGGTCTGACATAGGTCGATATGTGAGTATGTTTTATTGTTAGTGGGGTAGTATATTCTTGATTATTTTTTCATCAAATGAAAATATCTCGAAAAGTCGACATCTGTCTTATCTAGTTTTGGATTAGAACCCAATTACAAGTATTTGGCAATCAGGAAATAAGTATACTCTTGATTTATCTATATCACAGTTGTTGAGATAAGTGGATCAGAGAAGTAAAAAACCGCAAAAAAAAAAATGTTTAGTGTGTGCCGGCTCGAGCCCGTACTCGGGGGTAAAGGATTGTGCGATCGTGCTGTTTTGTTTGTGTGGCAGTGATCTCGGTTGGTGGTCCGTAGTTGGGTTAAGCCCCGGGGTTGCGCTCCGATGGATTTCGACGCGTTCCGTTCTGCTCGCTAGCGGTCTGCCGCAAGATCTCAAAGAGAAGGGGTTTTCCGCGAGATCCCTGGCCTCCCGAGGGGGGGGTAAATAGTACTACCCTGTCGTTCCCCCGGGAGGTCAAGAGACCCCGACTCTGTCTTCTTTGCGGTTTACCCTTGGGCTATTCTTTGGAGTAAACCAAAAAAAAAAAATATTTAAAACTGACGGAGGCGTAAAAACGTAAAGGTCCATTTTATTTTTTTAAATCTATGTCCGTTACCTCAGCTTCAAGTGTGATTTGTTAGGATCATATATGTTCCTCCAAGAAATATATAAAAAAAAAACAACAAAAAAGTCTAAACTGACGGCGAGTCGTAAACAGATACAGTGAGGTGTTACCGTGTATAGTATTATATATATAATATCTGTCGTGAGTCTCTTGTACGGGGTGAGTTGGGGTAGGTTGTGTATTTTAATCTTGTCTTTACCGGGATATATGTGAGCTGGTAGGGTGAGCGGTGTTCTCAGGCCACCCGTGGGTTGGGTTCGCCGATTTATGTAGGATTCCTAACTCGTGGGGAGGGGTCTGAGGAGTTGCATGGTGGTATATTGAGGCCTATTGTTCGTGTGAGTGAGCTTATTTGATGGCTATGTTGTTTTTGCCATGTTTGCTGTAGGTGCGAGAATGCTGACTACCATGGAAGCTTATTCATGTGACTCTACTATGTCGTCCTGTGTATATGTAGTGGGTGATCTATGTTCGTGTTTATACCAGCTCATCTGTGCATTCACATATGTGCTGAGTGAGATGAGTTGATGGTGAGAGTCATTGATACCTATGTGAGTGTGTATATTGTGATATATATATACTATAATTTATACTATTATGCCACTATGTGGTATGATCTCCGTCATCTCCTGTATGTAGTTGGCATTAATTTCCCTTCGTGCGTTGATGACCCTCAGTTACTATTTATATTGTCTGAATATCTGGCTTGTGTTAGGTGAGTTATTGTTAGTTACTATCGTAGCTTTACATTCCATAGTTAACCTAGTGTACTTACTACTAGGTCATATCGTATCCCCTTGTACAACTATGGTATGACCGCTTCCCACCACTTGGGTTAGTGTTATCGATACTCACCCTAGGGTAGGATCGACATATTAGCTTTATATTTCGTAAATGAAAATTTATTAGAATACATAAGAAATACCATAATATCAATATACGATTGCGCTGGATAGAAAAATATAAAATAACAAGAAAAATATATTTGGTCCCTGACTTAGAGAAGTGAGGTGGATGTAATAACTGAAGGCCGCTGCGTGATCCATGCTAGCGTGTTGTCGCACACAGTACTGTTCGCAAATTTTGCATACGCTCACAGCCCCGCCATGCGTGGCCGGGTAGACACATGCAAAAGTCTAGCGATTTGACCCTATCAAGTACAAGTACAAGTACATCAGAACTCAAGTCAAGTACTAGCGCCTCAAGGTACATTAACTGGTTTTAGAAACGCAATGTACAATCCAGGTACCCTTGTATATTGGTGCGCACGGTCTTTGGATCTACCGCGAGACAGAGAGTGTGAGACATAACAGTCTTAAGTCCCCAAGGTTTTAAGTATTTGTACTTGACCCAACCCGCCGATATTGTTATATATAGATATATATTATATAATATATATAATATATATAATAAAAAAATAATTAATATACCAGATCAAAAATTATAAAACTTACAAATTTTAATTTTGCAATATTCTTCTTTTTCAAGATATTCTTGATCTCAGGGGTAGTCTACGGGCCTATATTCCCTGACGTTTTTACAAACAAATTCACCATTTTAATCGAGTATGTATTTACGTACGTACGTAGCTGACTCGTGTGTTTGGTTCGCTACTCCGGATGTACTCTGTACTTATTTATCATTATGTTCGTGTAGACCCGTTTGCCATTCCCTACATTAGCGGTTAGTGTAGTTTACTATCTCTGGTATTTTCCTGTGAGTTCTTAGAACCCTAGTTTATATTCTCTCACTGTGGAGGCCCGACATGGTACTGAGTGAGGACTGTCACTACGACCCTCACGCCTCAACTTCTACTGCACGAGGTTCACGTGACTCACGCAGTAGCAATATAATATTTGCCGCCGTTGGATTTGTTGATAGGTTCTCCGTGTCGCATTGAGTGTTGCCTTAAGTAGTCTTACGCTGAGGGGGCAGTTTTTATTTGACTATAATATCATCATATGAGGTACTGTCATTGGAATATGTGGCTCATAGTCATTTGTCGTTAGATGTTACACCCCTACCCGTGTGCACTAGTGCTCAGTCTGTATCCCACTCTGTCCTTCTCAACAATGACTTCGATATCGTAGCTACGAGTGTCAGCTTTGGCCTCGTTAGTACTACTTGCCGCTTCGGTAGGTACTCTAGTAGTGGGATCTCTGGACACCGCTCGCACTGAGCACCTGCGACTATTACTCAAATAAATAACACAGTATTTATTTTATTTATTCTGTTATGCAATTAGTATGATTAGAATAATAAATAAGTAATAAAAGTAGAATTACGTACTTAATTTCTGCGCGTATGGATGTTTATGGTCTGGGTGTTGCTTCTCTTTTTCGTTGGTGTCGTTGTGCTCCTGACGTCATATGTGTGTGCGGTTGTGCTATAGGAGGTGGGCGAGGTGCAGTCTTGTTGTCCTCTGGGCTGAAGTCTACGGCGGACAGGCCTATATGAGTTGCGTGTCCCTTGATATACTCTGTTGAGGATCATTTCAGTGTCCGCTGTAGTGCTAGCTTTACGAAGCTTACCCTTCCACCGTAGGGTGCCCGCGGGTTGGTGGTGCTGAGTTAGTGCGGCCCTGAGTTGCGAGTCGGTTCGCTTTTAGCCTGTCGCCTGCCCTTCTCTGTTAGGTGGCTCTCACTGGTATGCTCTGCCGTGCCAAGTTGGCGCGGCTTCCTCGGTCTTCTCGCTCCGGTTCGGGACGGGATTGTTACCCGGTTTTACTGTGTCTTTTGCTGCTGCGTCTGTAACACAGTGTAGATGAGGTGCTCGGTCAGTGTGTCGTCCGTGTTGTAGCGATCAACATTCGGGAGCTCCTGGTTCTCATCTGCGCTTGACAGGGGGCTCGACTTCACCCTGTTGGGCCGGTTAGCCCACATGTGGGTTATCGCTTTGCCCGTGCTTGTTGGCGCGGAACGTGACTTTTAGATCGGTCTGTCAGTTCTACATCCCCCTGTCGTCGCTGCGCTTTGGCGATAAAGTAGGACGTGACTTCTCGCTTGAGTGCGTCCTGCCGCGCAGGGGTTCGCGGGCGTCGACCGAAGTGTGAGAGTCCACACCGGCGCGTGGCCGTGTATGCTCATTCATGGTGTACACGTGCTTTTCTTGCAGTTATTACATACGCGTCTGCCACTGGTATTGATTTCATCGTATCTGGCGAGATTGTATATATATGAATTGAAACAAGGATGAGTATTAACTACCTCAGTACCATTTTACAAATCCCTCTCGCTTAGTCTTACATTATGGTGTCGTGTATCTTGTGATGTTAACTGAGTAATATATTTTAATTAGGTAATTTAATATCGCCAACTGACTTGATAACTGGTCTCGGCATTCCACTGAGACGCATGAATCTGAGCGCATAAGAAGAAGTTAAAAACGCTACAGTAATGGGGTGTGTCAAACTGTGTATCAGTTTATAGATGTAACACGACCAGCATCAGCGTCTAATTGTAGTTAGGTATACTGGTTCTTATTAGCCGCTCACGCCAGAGAGAGAGGTTGGGGGATTAGATCAGTTCACAGAGGAGGTCTGCACATGTAGTGCTGTTTGGTCTGTGACATGGCGGGGAGCACGTATTATATAGTAGTTAAGTATATTATATAGGCTATATCATAACCTATTTTGTACCGTGAGTCTATATATTAATGTATAACACGAGCGGTATCATGACAATGGATACAGATTACATAAGTTGTTCAAAGTGTGCCTCGGTATATATTATATATATACGATATATTAATATATATAAAGGTATATAAATATATATAGTATATTTATATACTATCTATCTATATGGTTAGTGATTATATGTAGTACTGCTAGATATCTCTTCAGATGACTACCTTACTGTTATATATAGTTATAACTGAACTACCTCATGTGCTGATTCTACGAGTTACTACCTCTGTATCTGTCCTTCTCGCGTTACTTATTATTGTAAGCTCTGCTTCTTTCAGTATACGCCGCTAGTCGAGTCCTTGTCTGATAATATAACCTCACGCTCCGTCATATGTATATGTGGGGGACTGGAGGTGGGGTAATCTGCTACGGGGTTATAGCTATACACGGAAATACTACGATAGTATTATAGTATATAGTATATCTATTATTAGTATATATAGATGATAAGTAATGTATTAATAATAATATATTACGGTATCCATAGTGTGAGATAGGGTCGTGGCATATCATTTAGTTAGTATATTCTATATGTTATTAATAATAATACTTGTGCTATATATATATAAGCCGCGTTAACGGTCTGCCTTTCGTTCGCGTGAGCCTTCGATGTCCTACCGTGTACTCTCGAGGCGCCGTGATGCGGCGCTTGAGTGTGTATACGGTGTTTTTTACGACCTGCACGATAATAATGCACTTTTGCAATGGTCGAATATTTGTATGTAGACTCTAGCTTCGTCTATGTTTTTTCGCGTTTTTTAAGAGAGAATCGAGAATATATGCGAAGTCGGTTCAGGTGTTCTGGTCATTGGGTGGCGATCTGTAAATGAGGTAATTTTCCTAGGCTGCTATAGTTTATAGTTTGAGGTGAGATACATATTTGTTTATTTTAAACTAAGCTTTTTGTGACTATAATATCATGTAGGTTTTGAATTTCGTCCGTCTCTTCAGACACATACAAGATTTTCATCGAATAAGAGTGTCTGTGTAATAGTTAAGACGATTCCGTTATAATATAGAAGATAAACACGTGGTATTTTATTGGCTTGTTTGCATTGTCGAGAAGATCTACTTCTCTGCCTATAGTTCAAGGAGGAGCAGGAGTTTACCACTCATTTCCTTGAGCGTATGATATCGCGGATTTCGCAGGATAATACTGGTCGGCGGTGGGCGTCGTGTGCGTCGCGGCTGGGGTGTCGCTGTGACATGTGTTTGATATGCTCTAGTCGCATACTAGTTGTATGATGGTGTATTACATCAAAATTATCAGTATTTCCTTTTCAAGTAAAAAAATATTGGGGAGAAAAAGTGAAATTTTTGAGATTTTGTTTTTTGCGGTGAATACTTGCATCCCAATCTTATTCAAATTTTCCCAGAACGAGCTATATAAATCGTGGCGCAAGTGAAAGTACAGACTGGAAACACGACTTTTTTTAGTTATAAGTTTAATCTTTTATTGTGTGATACTCGAAAAAAAAATATTTGCGCAAATATTATTTTCAACCGACATGGCAAATTTTATCTAAACAAAAAAATATGATCTAACATAAAAAATGTGTATTCGTCAACAGCGATGAAACCATCCTGGAAATTCAATGCCCTGAGATCGCATGACCAAAACGCCCAAAGCCTCAAAAGTAAGGGTTATAATTTTCGACATTGCTCGGAATTGGTGAGTAAAACATACAATACTTTATATTTTAATTGCAATTTTTTCGCCCATCCGGCCCGTCACTTAGTAATGGACCCATCTTTATAGTATCTGTCAAGTTTGAACGTCGATTGTCTAAAAATTTGTAGGTGAAACGAAAATGTCAAAAACCTGGGTTAAAAATGAAAATACAAAAATCAAAATGACTGGAGAACAGAAATACACAAAACACCCGAAAATGACGCTTTAGAGGTCAGATAAAGCTACGGTTTAATTTTGAAATTTTTTTTTCTGAAAATTGGCGTTGATATTATTATTATTATTATTATTATTATTATTATTATTATTATTATTATATTATTATATATTATTATTATTATTATTAGTATTATTTTTTTTAT
>JABUQX010047286.1:27500-35000 GCA_015478945.1 Trachelipus rathkii
CCATGGGTCATTTTTGGCTCCACGGTATCTTTTTTGGCAACCCTAATTTTTTGGCAACCCTAATTTTTTGGCAACCCTAATTTTTTCGGCATCCCTAATTTTAAGCAACCCTTCGAAGAAGGGTTGCGCCAAACGGTTGCTAACGCAACCGTTGTACATACCACACCCTAATTTTTTCGACCATGGGTCAATTTTTGCCCACGGTAATTTTTTGATTTTCATTAGGTGCTTTTCTCTCTATAGGTGTCTTTACCTTGTTGTTTCGAATCCGCAGCACCCGCAGTGCGAACCCGCAAAGTCCGCCCGCGTTTCTTCTGCAGCCGCGTTCCGCCCGCGCCGTTTTTTTCCCCATCCCACCCCTGAACCGTAGTTCAACATCTCGCACGCCTTTGTATCCCATCCCTCTTAGGTATAACCCGTCCCAACACATACCTTCCCGCCACCCATCTGCACACACACACACACAGGCCACCCCCCCCCCCACACACACACACACACCTGCGCCCACGTGGTTATGCCACGATTTTCCACCGTCCCTTTTTATCTGTTCTTAACCTTCCTTACCACCTCAAGCCTTATCGTCTTCACCGCTTCGCGTTCTATCCGTTCATAAATCAAAATATATAGCCACCGAAAGGATACGAATACCCACCACTCGGGCAAATTTAAGACCTTTAGTCCACAGATCTAAATGTGAGATCTGGTAATGAGATATTTTGAAATCAGGTCAATTTAAGCGTGCCGTGGAAGCCTAATAATAATAATAATAATAATAATAATAATAATAATAATAATAATAATAATAATAATAATAATAATAATAATAATAATAATAATAATAATAATAATAATAATAATAATAATAATAATAATAATATATATATATATATATTATATATATACTATATATATATATACTATATATATATATATAATATATAATAATAATAATAATAATAAATATATATATATATATATATATATATATATATATATATATATATATAGAGAGAGAGAGAGAGAGAGAGAGAGAGATTTTGTCTGCGTGCGCAGCATTTCGATGCATTTTCTTGCTATTAATGCTCCACATGATTAATACCGAATTTAATAATAATAATAAATAATAATAATAATAATAATAATAATAATAATATAATAATAATAATAATAAAATAATAATAATAATAATAATAATAAAATAAAAAAAAAAATAATAAAATAATAAAAATAAAAAAAAATATATATATATAATATATATATATATATATATATATATATATATACTAATATATATAATATATATATATATATATATATATATATATATATATATAATAAATATATTATAATATAATATATATATATATAATTATATATATATACTAATATATATAATATTATATAATGCAGTGAAGGCAAGTAAAATCAAGCACTAAGTCCAACGCGGTTCATATATACTATTACCACGTGGACAAATGGTAATATTGTGGCTATACGAAAATATTTTTTTTTTTTTTTTTTTTTTTTTTTTTTTTTTTAACGGTTAATCACCCCTCCTCTTTGTAAAATGCCTCTATTCAAGGACGGGGGTGTTTAAAAACAACAAAAATTCACTAACCCACAAATACGCGCAGATTAGCACAGACGCGGGCTTTAAAGTGAGGGAGATTAATTTGAGCAGGAACACAGAAGATGGAAGAGAATCCACAGAACAGAGGGCTGGAAAGAAGGAGGCACCGCAGCGAACTAGTCTGGATTTGCTTGATATCAACACAAAACTCATGTGCTGACACAGCGACCCCTTGTGCTACGAGGGCGTCTTTTAAAGGTGGTGGCATGCGAGTGGAAAGCTCCCTCGAGCACTTGCCACTACGGTACCTATAGAAAAGAGATAAAGCACCAACATCGCGCAGCAAAGATAGAGGGGTCAAGTGAACTAGAAAGAAACGGACAGTTTATAAGTCTTTTAGCCTTTGACTCGACCCTATCCAAAAGCCGGGTGAAACCTGACCCCCCCAGATATGAGAGCAGTACTCCATACAAAGGCGATGAAGCCCTTGTATAACTGGAGTAAATGTGAAGAGGCAAAAAAGTCTCGCAGTCTAACAGAACTCCCAGCTTCCTTGAGGCCGCCTTAGCAACCGCTGTTGTTGATTGTGAGGTTCCAAAGACATTTTTTTGTTTATGTTAAGGCCAAAGGATGTTTATATTGTCGACAGGAAGAGACGGAGAACCGTCAAAGAGATAGGAAAGTTTAGAAGGTGTCTTGAGAGGAGATATTGTAGAATGTTGAGTTTTTTAAAGAATTGAATTTCACAAGGTTCAGCCGACCCCACCCGAAATTCTATCCAGATCAGCGAGAATAGAATCGGAAATATTAAGACGAGAGGCATATTCTAGAAGTAAAAGAGGGAGTAGAATTGAATGAGTTGAAGAATGAAGGGTCGAGTCATCGGCTTATGAGTGAATAGAGTTAGAAGTGCAGGTGAGAAGACCATTAATGAAAAAGTAGGAATAAAGAAGGAGATAAGACAGAACCCTGAGGAACACCACTATTGACAGAAAAGGAAGAAGAAGTCGCCCCATCAACAACAGCTGATATTGAGCGATTTGAAAGAAAGCTAGACAATAAGTAAGCAAAGAGAGGAGGAAACCCAAAGGAGGGGAGCTTGGAGAGCAGTGACGCGTGCCATACCGGTCAAATGCTTTGGATATGTCATGCGCCACCCGCCAAGTCTCCCCGTAGTTCTAAGGGCGGGAAACCATAAACAAAGGTAAAGATAGGAAATATATCGCCAGTAGACCCCTGAGCGCCGAAAGCCGTAACTGGCGATCGGAAAAGAAGTGAATGAGATTCCAGATGATCAAAGAAATGAGAGTTGAGAAAAATTTCAAAGAATCTTAGATAAATATCAAGTAGAGCTAAATAAGGGCGATAGTTAGAAGGATCAAAGGTGGCTTCCTTTTTTTTCGGAATAGCGTTGGAACATGTGCGTGCTTCCAAACACTGAGGGAAAGTGCTAGAATTGAGACATAGAGAATATAGTTGCGAGGGGCGGGGATAGCACGGACAGCACATCTCCCTCAAACACTCGGGGAGGAATGCCATCCGGGCCACACGCCTTCCTAACGTTCGTAGATTTCAAGAGCCCATGCACCGATCGAATTTAATCACAGGCAAAGGCATAAGAAAAACCTGAGAGGAGAAGAAGGAGGAGGAGGAATGCCAAAATCGTCCAAGTTGAGTAAGGAAAATAGGAGGCCGAATGAGATTGGCCCTTTCAAGCTTGGAGAATTAGCAACGTAAACGCATCAGAGCGAATAAGAGAGGAAAGACAGATTTACAGAAATTGTAGAGATGTTTTGGCAAGAGGCCAGAAAGATTTGTCAGTAGGAGAACCAAGGAGGTTAGCGCACTTTCGTTTGATGAAAGCCCGCTTTGCTCCTCGAAGAGTATCCCTGCAACGATTTCAAGCTGAATGAAAAAATTAGCAAGAGTGATAGAAGAACGGGAATTTTTCCACTCCCGATAAGCACTGTCTCTAGCATGCCTGGATGGCCAGAGAACAAGCACGATCGCACCATGGATTATGAGGAGAAGATTTAGTCGAAAGAAGAATGAACCTGCTCATCCCATAAACGATTACAGCTCCCACCTATCGCAGAGAGTTGAAGCGTCACCAAGAGACAAGCAGTCACTCCATTATAGTTAGCGTGAAGCAACGCAAGGCCCCCAATCGGCGCCGGATCAAAGTGCCAGAAAAAACGCGTAGGGCAGGATGGAGCTGTTGGAGAGAAAGTATTTAAAATTAAGAGATATAAGGTTGTGGTCAGATTTATTAATAGGAGCGAAGGTGGTGTATTTATAGAGAGAAGGACTAGTGGTGAAACATAGGTCAATTGTGTTCAAGAATTGGTTGGGACGATCCGGAATGTGTGTAGGTTCTTTAATTAGTTGCTCCAGATCGTTGAGAATGCTAAATGATTCGGCCTCCTCCCCACCTAAATCAGTATGAGAGAACCCCAACCATTTTCAGTGCTGTGTACATTGAAATCCCCTAAATAGAGACCTCAGTATTGGATGAGAAGATGTAACCAGTCTCGGTGAAGAAGTAGTAAGGTATCAAAAAAAGGCGTGGAAAATCTGTTTCTGTTAGGAGAACAGTAAGCAGAATCACAATGATATATATATAATATATATATTATAGTATATATATATATATATATATATATATAATATATATATATATATATATATATATATATAAATATATATATATATATAATATAATATATATATATATATATATATATATATATATATATATATTCACCCCTCACACACAACACACACACACACACACACACACACACACAACACACTCACACACAGAATTTACTTACACTCACACGATTTACTTACACTCACAACAGATTTTAACTTACACACACACACACACACCACACAGATTTAACTTACACTCACACACAGATTTACTTACACTCACACATATTTACTTACACTCACCCAGATTTTACTTATACACACTATGTCACTTATACATACACACATTCACTATGGCACTTACACACACAGATTTACTTACACACTTACATTTACCCATAGACACTTACATTAAACCATAGGACACTTACACTATGACACTTATACCACTATGTCACTTATACAACACATACCTATGGCAACTTATAACACATTCACTATCGACACTTACTACAGCACAATTCACCTATGACACTATACACAATTCACTATGACACTTACATTTACCCATAGACACTAACATTTCCACTTATATACACACTAAAAACACATTACCAACCCTTTGGTCTTCCATAGGACAACTTTGAGAACCCAAATTTTTCGGTCAACCCTTTTTGTATTCTACGGTACAATTTTGGCATTGTAACTTTTTTTGACCTTGTAGCTTTTTGATGTCTTTGATGGTTCCCAATCATCGTAAGAAGTATCTTGTGATGTTCTATTAGTGGTTCTATGATTATTCTATGAGTATTAGATGAGTGCCAGGTGAGTGCCAAAGTAGTGCCCAATGAGTGCCAATGAGTGCCAATGAGTGCCAAGTGAGTGCCAATGAGTGCCACATAGTGCCAAGTGAGTGGGCCACATAGTGCCAACTGAGTGCACTTTTTTTCAAGCCTTTTTCCTAAGCCTCCCCTGACCTAGAATAGCTCCTATCATGTGTGTCACCCCTAGTGTTATAAGGTACTGAGGATTCGATTGGTGTATTATTACAAGCTGCTAGGATACTTCCTAACTATGAGTTAGTGAATTTTCTAACACTTATAACACACATTACTATGACAACTTATACACACTTATGACACTTATATAAGCACTTACACTCTCCATAGACACTTACACTAACCCATATACATTACACGCACACCCCACACACACAGATGCACTTTACACTTACACTCACAACTTTTATATTTTTACTATATACTTTTTAATTTATAAATTTTAAAAAATTGTAATGTAAGAAGAAAAAGCCAAAGTGCCTGATATAATAATCATTTTATTTTACTACAATTGTAAGAAATTTTATTAAAAAACATATACTTTACGTACCTTAAAGCAGTAAATCAGTAATCAATAGAAGGTGTTATTACCTAACACCTAAGGATTAGTATGCTTTTGTTTACTGTTTTACTGCTTTAACTCATGTTTTTACTGCTTTAACTCACTGCTTTAAACTGCTTTAACTACTCTTTACTGTTTTAACTCTCCTGCTTTACTGCTTTAACATATATTTATAACATTACAATACCTTAAAAGCAGTAAATCATTAAATCAATAGAGGTGTTACCCTAACACCTAAGGGATTAGTAAATGCTTTTGTTTTACTGCTTTACGGCTTTTAACCTTCTGCTTTACTGCTTTAACTCGCAATACATTACATACCTTTAAGCAGTAAATCAGTAAAATCAATAGAGGTGTTACCTAACACCTTAGGGATTAGTTATGGCTTTTTGTTTTACGCACTGCTTTAACTTTCTGGCTTTACTGCTTAACTTCTGCTTTACTGCTTTACTTTTGCTTACTGCTTTAACCTTTCTGCTTTAAAACTGTTTTTAACTTTCTGACTTTAAACTGCTTTAACTTTCTGTTTTACTGTTTTAACTCTTTCAAAATTATTTAACATTTAAAATTAAAAATTTGTTTTTTTTTTTTTTTTTTTTTATTTTGTTTTAATCTTTTTAATTTTTTTTATTTTATTTTTATTTATTTTATTATATTTTTAATTATTTTTATTATTTTAATTTTTATTTTATTATTAAACTTAGTGTTATTTACTTCATGGCTATTGTTTATTATTATTTTGAACACACATACACACACACACACTGACAGTTGCACACACAACACACTTACAAACTATACACACATCACTGACACTATACACACATTCAACTATGACACTTTACATTTACCCATAGACACTTAAATTTACACTCACACACAGTCACACACACACACACTCACATATGACAACTTGTCTAATACTGGATATTACTTTTGACCTGGTATTAGGATTAAATTAGACCGGATACAAAAAAGGCTTATCCTAAATTTAAATGGCCTAAATTAAGGCCTAACGTAGTTATTGCACCACATTTTTACAAGAAAAAAGGTCAGTTTGAAATATATTTGACCTGGAATTAGGCTTAAATCAGCCCCGGGGTACAAAAAAGGCTTATCCTAAATTCACATTTTACAGAGAAGAGTCAGTTTCAGTATCTGTAAGGAGTGCGGTTTGTTGTGTTTTCTCGTGATGGAGTTGTCAATGTACTAGATAATAATACATAATAATAATAAAGAAAAGCCGAATTATTTAAAAAACTTTGAAATATTTTTAGTTAACATCGAGTGAAATACTATAAATGTAAGTGAATAATTGTAATTTTTAAATAAAAAACTTTAGAAAGATTTTGAATAAAATACATGTTATGTTAGCAGGAAAACTTATTTTGTTCTTTATACTTATTACAATGGCCTAAAGATGCATGTAAAGCAGTAACCAATAGAACAAAACGTTGGCATATGCTGGTGGTAGAGGGGTGCTAGGGGCTGACTTACTGATTTACTGATTTATTGCTTTAGGTACGGTAAAATATATGTTTTAAATAAAATTTATAAAAATTTTAGTAAAATTATTTTAAAACTTGATAGTTATAAAATTTTTAAACAAAAAGTATAAACAGTTAATAATAAATTCTTTGTTCAAAGGTAATGATTTGATTTATTATAGAAGTTTTTAAGAAACTTTGAAAATAATTTTTAGTTAAGTATTTGAATGAGTAAATAAATGTACGTGTTTAACTTAAAACATAAAATGTTTTTAATAAATTATACGTTATATGTGTTAGTGTGTGTGTGTGTTGTGTGTGTGTGAAGTAAATCTGTGTGTGTAAGTAAATCTGGGTTGTGTGAGTGTAGGTAAATCTGCAGTGTAA
>JABUQX010047287.1:0-10000 GCA_015478945.1 Trachelipus rathkii
ACAGCTAACCACAATATCCATTTTAAGGACACGTTAATGTTTATGCCCTGTGCGCTGAAAAAACTCCCTAAGTGCATGGGCCTTTCAGGTGAGGTTTCTAAAGGATTCTTTCCTTACCGTTTTCTTACCCTCGAGAATATAAATTACAAGGGAAAAATTCCGGCTAAGGAAACCTTTGAGACACATCGTATGTCCAACAGTGAAAAGGCTGATTTTGATCGTTGGTACCAACATTTAAC
This sequence comes from Trachelipus rathkii, assembly GCA_015478945.1. NCBI lineage: Eukaryota > Metazoa > Arthropoda > Malacostraca > Isopoda > Trachelipodidae > Trachelipus > Trachelipus rathkii. The sequence goes on from JABUQX010047287.1 coordinate 240, forward strand.
GATAAGGACTACGATATCATGAAGGAATGTATTTCTTATTGTGAAAGGATGTTAATATTCTCAACAGGAGAGACGAGAGAACACCTAACTGCTTTCCTAAGGATCATAAAGTTTGACTGCCTACCTTGATTGTTCACCATTGCAGCATTAACTCATCATGGTATAATAAAATGCATATATGCCTGAAATACACTGGCCCATATAGGACGTACTGAATGATTCAAACTACTCATTGAATGTGTAATATGCGTTACGTTCATGGAAATGTATAAGGGTCGGCGAATTGAACATGCAAGGAATGGTGGCGAGCGTAAATTTAAAATCAAAAACAGGTATCTAAACCTGACGGTTCGTTGAATTCCAGCTGAAGACTACTGCCCTTTGACCTTAATGAGTTCTTAGCCTCCAGTCAACTCAACGTTAATGAACAAATGATAGAATTGAATAACAGGCGCCCCCCTCCTCCAACTGGAACAACCATGAAGAAGATTGTCTTGCTCTTCCACGGTTGCGTATGGCATGGTCACCAAGCATGTAAGAAAGGATTAGAAAGTCTCCATGGCAAATCAAGTCTTGACAGGTACAGTACAACCATGAGGCAAGAAGCGGATTACAAGTCACAAGGGTATGAAGTAATTAGAATATGGGAATGCGAATGGACGAAAATGAAAAAAGAGTGTGAGGTCGCTGTTGTAAACAACAACGATGAAACACGAACTGAGAAGTTAGGTAGATATGTCCAATCAATTGGAAATGAACTTGCAAATGCGAAACTAGAGGTAGGGGAAGCCTTGTACGGCGGCCGTACAGAACCCTTCGTCTATTACTATCCACCGACAGAAGGTGTTCAATTGAAGTATCTAGATTTCACTTCATTGTATCCTTTTGTCCAGAAAACAAAACCCTTTCCAGCAGGGACACCCACGAAACTCGTAGGTAGGGATCTTCCTACCATAGAAAAGTTCGTCGAAGAAATGAATTCCACTTATTTCGGTCTCTCGTATGTTTCCGTGTTACCTCCTAAGACCCTGTACACTCCTGTTCTGCCTGCACGACATGACAATCGGCTAATATTTTCACTTTGTAGAACATGCAGCGCATGTGGCTATGAAGGCAAATGCAGACATACGGACAATCAACGTATGTTAAAAGGCGTATACTGCAGTCCAGAGTTAGAATTAGCTGTAAAGAAAGGCTATGAGATTAAAAAGATCCACGAAATATGGAAATTTACACCTTCAAACGACATCTTTGGGGAATACGTCAAAACATTCTTGAAATGGAAGACTGAGGCTTCGGGGTTACCGGATGGTATAACCGATAAAGTCTGTGAAGAATTCCTTCAATACCTGCGAGATTTCAAGGACATTGAGGGTGTAACACTTGATCCAGACAATATTAAAAGTAATCCTGGAATGCGTTATATAGCTAAACTACTCCTCAATTCATTATGGGGAAAACTAGCTCAACGTATTCCAAAGAATGAAGACATCGTCTGCACGAGCTATGCACAGGTCTGGGAATTAATGAAGAGAGCTGATCTTGAGGTGAGAAATATCATTGTAGCGGATGATAAACATATAGTTGAAGTCACACACACTGCCTTCACTATTAAAACAGCAAAAGCCACGAATGTTGCTGTTGCATCCTTTACCACCGCCTACGCTAGGGTGGAACTATATAATCTCCTCGATTCTCTAGGTCAACGCGTACTTTACTGTGATACCGACAGTTGTGTCTTCACAGCCCGTAAAGGTCAATATATTCCTGATACTGGAAAATTCTTAGGAAACCTGACGGATGAAATAGGGCCTGGAGATATAGCTGATAGTTTTGTGTGCACTGGCCCTAAATCCTACGCCATTCGGATAAAGAAGAATGACTCAAGTTATGCTTACATCTTAAAAGCAAAAGGATTAACTTTGAACAAAGACACCGAACACATAGTTAATTTCCAAGGCATGGCGAAGATTAACTTCGATAAGATGATTAAGGATGTCGAAAAAACTAAGAATCGTGATTGGATGGTCTTAAACGACGACAATCACTTCTACAATATGATCAAGGATACAGACGTAACAGCATTAGCCGTTTACGCAAATGATGAGTGAGCTGATGAATCTTCACTCAACAAGATATCCATTAATCTAAGATGATCTCAGACCAACGCACATGTAAATACCGAAACCATTACCGGCGAGTTAAGTTCCTGATATGAAATGCGGGCCGATTAAACCTAGGAAATGTCATTTTAATCAACGGTACTTTTAAAACAGGTTTCGCCATACATCAATAACCAGAATCTTGCTTCTACGGTATGCCCGCCACTGTAGCACAGGATATGATGGAAGGGGGGGGGGGACGTTAATTCCATAGTGTCAATTTCTTGTATCATTTTGATATATTATATTTAATTTCAATGTATAATTTTGAAATACTAATTTCATTGCTAAAATAAAATATTTATTTGTATTATTCTTTCATTACCATTTTTATTTTTCTGGGTTGCTTTTTATTTCTATTTTAATTTATCTGTGTTGCCAATTATTGATTTTATTTATCTGGCTTTCCATTTATTGATTTTATTTTTTGATTACATCTATTTAAGGCGTAATATGACTGTAAAGTCATTGTCGGATGTGTGTGTGTGGTGTGTGTGTGTGTGTGTGTGTGTGTGTGTGGTGCGTTGTGTGTGTGTGTGGTGTGTGTGTGTGTTGTGTAGTGTAAGTGTGTAAGTGTATATGAGTGTAAGTGTATAAGTGTAACTGTCTATGGGTGAGTGTAAAGTGTCTATGGGAGAGGTGCAAGTGTCTAATGGGGTTACGTGTAAGTGTAAGTGTCTATGGAGAATGTAAGTGTTGTGTGTGTGTGTGGTGTTGTGTGTGTGTGTGTGTGTGTTGTGTGGGTGTGTGTGTGTGTGTGTGTGTGGTGTGTGGTGTGTATAATAGACATGCAGTAAATGGCACTAAGAATAAATGTAATAATAATAATAATCAAAAATATTAATGCAAAGCAGTAAAACATATGAGTTAAAGCAGTAAAACAGTGAGTTAAATATGAAGTTAAAGCAGTAAAGCAGTAAAACAAAAGCTACTAAATCAATAGCAGTATAAAATAATAATCTATTGATTTTCTTGATTTCTGTTTTAAGGTATGTCATGTTAATAAATACTATAGTTAAAGCAGTAAAACATATGAGTTAAAGCAGTAAAGCAGAAGTTAACAGTAAAACAGAAAGTTAAAGCAGTAAAGCAGAAAGTAAAAGTAAAGCAGAAGGTTAAAGCAGTAAAACAGTAAAAGTTATAGCAGTAAAGCAGAAAGTTAAAGCATTGAAAAGCAGTATAAACAAAAGCATACTAATCCTTAGGTGTTGGGAAAGCCGCTAATTGGATTACTGGTTTGCTGGTTTTAGGTATGTAAAGTTTACTGTTTTTAATATAATTTCGGTAGCAATTGTAGTAAAATACAAATGAATTATTATATCAGCACTCTGGATTTTTTCTTCTTAATACGATTTTAAAAATTTATAATTAATTGATTAAGGCAAAAAGTTTTAATTTAAAATTATGTTAATAAATATGATGTAGATGATAGGGCTGTAATGATGTCAGTTTTTAAGTTTATAAATACTATGTTTCTAAATAAAAATGTTTAAGTATGAAATAAAATGAATGACTCATAGTATCATTGAATAGTTTACATTGATCCGTCAAAGTATTTATCGTTTGCGCGGGAATATTGCGCCTGCGGGCGCACGCGGCGGGCGGGTACAGGGCTGGAACCGCAGTGGTTCTTTGTGCGTGGTTCTTTGCTACGAATGCGACGGACTCCGCGGAATTTGTTAAAAAACGCGACGATGGCGAAGACGATGAATTTGCGATTCATCCCGACGAAAACGACGATTGAAAATTATGACGAAGATTAACAAGACGCTTTATAAAACAAAATGGCGGACGCAATGAAAAAACAACAAGGTTGACACCATTAAAAAAGGCTCATGAAAGAACATGAACAAAATAAACTACACAAACTTAAAAATAACTAACTAACGTATCTGAAAAAAAAAAGAGGGTTCTCAAAAAATTAGGGTTCTCAAAAATGGACCGTAGAATACAAAAGGTCAAATATTCAAAAAAGGGGGTTCTCAAAAATTAGGGGGGGCAAAATAGGGGGGTGACACGTCGACGGATGCTCCATATCCGGCTGGCACACCCCTTCTTCGAAGGGGTGCCAAAAATTACGGTGCCAAAAAAGCCTCAGGTAGGTTCCTGGCTGGGCAGCTCTGCGGGGGCCCAGGACACGAGCGGAATGGATCCCATACTACTAATGTGATTAAATAAATTACATCAATAGAGTTGGAAATAAAAATTGAGAAGTTTGAATCAAGCTCCGATTACATCTTTTAAAATTGCTCATTTCCTGCACCGGCACCGGCACCGGCACCGGCACCGGCACCGCCTCTAAACTCATTTATTGTATTGCGAAAAAAATATACTTTGATCCGGCTCCGGTTCTGCCTCCTGCTTATCACCCTTGGTAAATATTGTGCTGTGTGTGGTATTCACCAAGGGTGAGGAGCAGGAGCCGAAGTCGGAGGCGGAGCCGGAGCCGGAGCCGGAGCCGGAGCCGGAGCCGGAGCCGGAGCCGGAGCCGGAGCCGGAGCCGGAGCAGAGACCGAGCAATTTTAAAGATGTCGTCGGAGCTTGATTCGGAGCTGTATATTTTAAAATGATGGAGTCGGAGTCAAAGTTGGAGCCGATAAAAGAATTTACGAGCCCGAAGTCCTCCTTTACTCTCTCTCTCTCTCTCTCTCTCTCTCTCTCTCTCTCTCTCTCTCTCTCTCTCTCTCTTCTCTCTCTCCTCTCTCTCTCTCTCTCTCTCTCTCTCTCTCTCTCTTAACAACCATTTTCTCCATAAAATCTGTTTCTCTTCAAATTTATTAATTTATTTTGTCTTCAATTCTCTCTCTCTCTCTCTCTCTCTTCTCATCTCTCTCTCTCTTTCTCTCTCCTCTCTCTCTCCCCTCTCTCTCTCCTCTCTCTCTTCATCTCTCTCTCTCTCTCTCTCTGCTCTCTCTCTCTCTCTAATCTCTCTCTAACAACTTTAATACAATAATCTTTATATTTGAAATTTAATTTTGTCTTCAAATTTCCTTTCTTGGTAAAAATATTTAATTTCTTTCAGCCCTTTTCAAAAGAAGAATGAAGTAAATGCTTCAATTATGTAAATCAGTCTTGGCAAACCGAAATTTGTTTAAAGTTTCCAACTATCGCAATAAAAAATGCAACTAATGACCGCCCCGAGCAATTAACGTGAACATTTTTTTTTCTTCTTTTTTGTAATTTAAACAATGCATTGTATTTTTTTTTATTTAAACAATGCATTGTAATTTTGTTTAAAATTAAGTAATTATAAACAAATTGCACAAGAATTAAATTTACTCTAAAATTACAATAGATATAAATGAATCGAGTTCGTTCGTACGTACAGATTTAGTATTGTTCATTCTTACGTACTGATTTTAGCTATGTATTGTACGTTTATACATACAGATTACCGAAAATATTGTCCGTATTTTCTCTATGTATTGTACATTTATACGTACAGATTATCGAAAGTATTGTTCGTTCGTGTGCGCGGATAATCATTAATAATGTTTGCTCGTACGCATGGATTATTGTAGGTATATTTCGTTTGCACATAAGGTTATGTTTAGGTATAGTTCGTTAGTTCGTACATATTTTGGTTCGTATTTTACGGATTATCGTAATAATGGTTGGTTCACACGTACCGATTATTGCAGCATTGTTCGTTCGTGTATACAAATTATTATAAGCATAGTTCGCCTGTACTTACATATATTGTTAGTATTGCTCGCACTTACGCACCGATTTTCGTAAGTATAGTTGGTTCGAACTTGCAAATTTTTTAATCATTGCTCGTCCGTACGTACGGATAATAGTAAGTATTGTTCGTTTATACGTACGAATTTTTATCATTTGTCTGTACGTACTGACTATCATAAGTATTGCCTATTCATACGTATGAATTTTTGAAAGTATTTTTCGTTCAAACATACAATTTTTAGTGTTAAGCATTGTTCGTTCGTACGTACTGATTTCCGTTAAGCATAGTTCACCCGTATGTATCCTATGTGCCAGTTTCGGTAAGTATAGTTCGTTCGTACGTACGATTTTTCCATTTGCATTGTTCCTTCCCCTTAGTTTGTATGATCATATGTTTGTGTGCCCCGGAACGTCAAACGCGTTTTGAATTTTTAAAATAAACGAATTTTAACGATGAAAAAGGATTTGAGCAGAAAAACTCTTTGCAAATTTTAAAAATAAATATGTAATGAAAGGTTTATATATATATATATATATATATATATATATATATATATATATATATATTATATATATATATATATATATATATATATATAATATATATATATTATATATAATACTATATTTTATATATATATATATCCCTATATATATATATATATTATATATATATATATATATATATATAGTGGAATAGCAGTAGTGTACTACATTTCTGCGAAAGTTGTGAGGAAAAACTAGTTCGAATATGACAAGAGTGAGAATGTAAAGGCGCGTCCACACTATCTCATCCTTCGCAAGGCCAAGTGGAAAAGAAGCTGCACTGACTCAAGGCAATTCTCTGCGTTTCATTTTGGAAATTCATACTGACGAAGGACTTGCGTATATATATATATATATATATAATATATATATATATAATAGTATATATATAAGGTAATATATTATATATAATATATATATATATAGTATATATACTATATATATATATATATATATATAGTATATATATATAAAATATATATATATTATATATATATATATATATATATACTATATATATATATATATTATATATAATATATATATAATATTTGGAAATATATATGTAAATAGATATGTCGATATATTATATATATATATATATATATATATATTAACCACTCCATTGTCCCATAGCGCGTAAGTGCTTGCTACGATCGTCGAGAATCAACTGAGGCCGCCGTAGGACAAAATTGGCACGTTCTCACAATACTTGTCAGGTGACTTTCTTTGATCCGCACAGAAAGTCGTCGGATTTTTGTTGGCATGCCAAGTTGCATGATTTTGCCAGCTGGCAAGGCCAAAAAAAAGCACGTTCACACTTTCCACTTGTCCTTGTCAGATGGCATAAATCGGTACAGTGTGGACGCGTCTTTAAGTCCGGAATTCAAATATATGATAAAAATATGTGATGTTTTCAAAATCACAAATATGTGTTGGTAAGTCAACAGAATCAAAATATATGATAAAAATATGATGTCAACTCATCAGATTCAAAATATATGATAAATTTATGTGTGATGTTATTTATTAGAATCAAATTTATGTGATGTTAAGATTTAATTCTTAATATATGATAAAAATATGTGATGTTATAAGAATCAAAATATGTGTTGTAAAGTCACAGAATCAAAATACTCTTATATAATAAAAATATATTATGTTATTGGAATAAAAATGTTGTCACCAAAATAAAAATATATAAAAAAAGGCAGTAAATTATCAAAATCAAAATTTTTGATGTAATAGATTTTTTTTAATCTTATTTCGAAAAACAGAAAAAATAAATTAAAAAAACAGAAAAAAAAACAGTTTTACATATTCATTAAAAAAAACGTAAAAAAAGTTAAACATAAAAAATATTCATTACAAATATTACGAAAAGGTTAAACATATTCATAAAACTTTTTCATTAAAATATTTGAAAGAAAAATAAAAACATTCAATTAAAAATATTCTCAAAAAATGAAACATTCACTTAAAAAAAAATTCTTTCAAAATATTTGCGTGAATGTTAGGAATGTTTGCTCAAAGTATTGAAGGGGAAAATGATCGACAAGACATATGTTCGACATTTGTAAAAAAAATCTGGTTATTTAGTTTCTCTAACGAATCTTAAATAACTTAACCTAACCTAACCTAACGAATCTAAAATGTCCTAACCTAACGAATCTAAAATAACTTAACCTAACCTAACCTTTCCAACCTAACCTAACCTAACCTAACCTAACCTAACCTAACCTAACCTAACCTAACAACCTAACCTAACCTAAACCAACATACCTAAACTTTCTAACTATATCTAAAATAACTTAACCTAATCTTGCCTAACCTTAACCTTAAAATCTATCTAACCTAAAATAAACTTAACCTAACTTAACCTACCTAACCTAACTTAACCGTAACCTAACCTAACCTAACCTAACCTAACGAATCTAAAATAACTTAACCTAACCTCTAACCTAACCTCTAACCTAACCTAACCTAACCTAACCTAACCTAGCCTAACCTAACATAACCTAACATAACCTAACCTAACGAATCTAAAATAACTTAACCTAACTTAACCTAACCTAACCTAACCTCTAACCTAACCTAACCTAACCTAACCTAACGAATCCAACAAAACTTAACCTAACCTAGCCTAACCTAACCTAACCTAACGACTGCTGCGGGCTGTACGGTAATTTTGTTTGATGTCTTGTCGAACTATTTGACCTGTCGACCATTTGGGCTAGTCCCCAAAGTATTAATTAAGAATATGAGCAAGAAAGTTAAACATATATTTAAAAAATATTCATTGACAGATTCGAATTAAAGTTTAAAATGTTAGTTAAAAATAATTTTAAAGTTAAACATAATCATTAAAAATATTCGCAAAAAGTTAAAAAAAAAAAAAAACTCACATAAGTCTTAAATATTCGCAACAAGGTCAAAGGGGTCTAGCCCGAATGGTCGACAGGTCAAATGGCCGACAGGTCAAATGGTCGACATGACATCAAATAAATTTCCCGTACAACACGCCGCAGGCGTCAGGTTAAGTTAAGTTAAATTAAGTTAAGTTAAGTTAAGTTAATTAAGTTAAGTTAAGTTGAATTCGTTAGAGAAATTCTAAATAACCAGATTTTTTTTTTTTCCAAATGTCGACCATTTGACCTGTCGATCAATTTCCCTTGTCGACCATTTGTTACTTACTAGCTTCGAAATTAATTTTTAATAAATAAAGAAAATGAAGGTAAAATTTAAAAAAATATAAAATTGAAAAAAAGATATAAAATAAAAAAGAAAAATAGAAAAGAAATAAAAAAAAATAAGAGGATGCCAATGTCAATAAGTAAGAAATTAATTTTTAATAAATGAAAGAAAAGAAAAAGAAAAAATGAAAAAAATAAGATAAAAGAGAAAAAATAAGTAAAATAAAAAAATAGAAAAAGAAATAAAATAAGAAAAATGTGGCAGTGAGTATAAGTAAGAAATTAATTTTTAATAAATGAAAGAAAAGAAAAATAAAAGATGAAAAAAGAGATAAGAAAAAAGATAAAAAAGAAATAGAATAAGAAAAAATAGAAAAAGAAATAGAAAAAGAAATAGAAGTAGAGTGTGACAATGACAATAAGTATGAAATGAATTTTTAATAAATGAAAGAAAATAAAAATAAAAAAGAAATAAGAAAAAAGAGAAAAAATAAGTAGAATAGGAGAAAATGAGAAAAAATAGAAAAAGAAATAGCACAAGTAGAGTGTTACAATGATTATAAGTAAGAAATGAATTTTTAATAAATGAAAGAAAAATAAAAAATATAAAAAAAATAAGGAAAAAAGAGAAAAAAAGAAATAGAATTAGAGAAAATAAGTAAAATCAAAAAGAAAT
>JABUQX010047287.1:12500-27500 GCA_015478945.1 Trachelipus rathkii
CAAACAAAATTTTTTTTTTGAGGGATTGGGTCCCATAGTGATGAGTCTGCCCCCCCAAAACAAATTTTTTTTTTTGAGGGATGGCTCCCATAGTTGATGAGGTCTGCTCCCCCCCAAAACAAAACCAAAAAATAACATTTGGCGGTTTTTTGGGGGACTAGCCCAAATGGTCGACAGGAGAAAAGGTTGACACAACATCAAAATAATTTCCTGTACAGCCCGCCACAAGCGTTAAGTTAAGTTGAGTTAAGTTGAGTTAAGTTGAGTTAAGTTGAGTTAACATAGCATCTGAGTAAGTTGAGTAGTTGAGTTAAATTAATGTAGCATCTTAGTAAGTTGAGTTAAGTTGAGTTTGAAGTTAGTAGTGAGTTGAGTTTGAGTTTGAGTGAGTTGAGTTGAGTTGAGTTGAGTTGAGTTGAGTTGAGTTGAGTTAAGTTAAGTTAAGTTAAGATTTTTTTTTTTACAAATGTCTACACATTTGGGTATAGGTCCGTTTTTTGGCATTTTGAGAAAACCATAACAACCTAATATTCTTATCTTTCTAACGGAAGATTTTAATAAAGGTTTTATATTTAATTTAGCTTTAATGTAGATTTTCAATCTGATATAGTTTTAATCTAGATTTAGTTTTAATACAGATTTAATGTAGCTTTCAATTATGATACAGCTTATATGTAGTTTTGTGTTCTAATATTGCTATTATACATTTTTTTAATTATAATATAGCTTTATGTAGCTTTTTAATCTAATATGTTTTTTTTGTAGTTTTTAATTTTAATATAGCTCAGTGGTAGAGCACTCGCCAAACAAAGCGAGGGTCCCAGGTTCGCAATTGGTCGGATGGGAGAATGTGAGCTATTCTCTCCTTGGGCTTTGCTCCGTCCTACTCGGAAACTGATCGTCCTTTACCACCATCTGGGAGAAAGTGCACTTCATCTATTAACGAAGGTGCCGGTTACCACATAGCTGGAGTGTCAGTTTCTTCAAGCCTTGGTAAGAGCTTCATTAAGGTTTCTCTCTTGTAGTGTTTGTTTTTTGATACGTAAAATAATTTTGGGCTTATGTTTATATATTCAATGTAGCTTCAACTCGTGGCACAAACTCTCCTCAGAAGGCGCCACTTTACTCCCAAGGAGTGCAACCACCCCCAATGCCAGGTCTTGCTATGAATAGTGCTTCGATGCAAATTAACAAGCAAGCCACTCTGTTATGGGGAGCTACAGGGGAGCAAGAATGGAAAGCAGAGATAACCACGGGTGTAGATTGGAAGTCTCTAACTCTCCCTGCCTGTCTCCCACTCACAACTGACTACTTTCCTGATAAACAATCATTGCAATATGACTACGAAGTAGCTGCTAATTACAGTCGCCTTCCCGATGCTTTTCACGACATCTTCAATGAAATGGTTTCGCAGAGACTTAGTCAGGTATGTAAAAATTTTATTTCATGGAGTAACTGCTGCTATGTTGTTTCTAATTCTATTTCAATAATTACAACAATACAGTCAATGGTTATGTTATTTTTTATTTAACAGATGCTGATATCTATTATTATTATTATTATTATTATTATATTTTATTTTTTCTTGATGGTTCTGAAAACCATTATTTATCGAAATCTACAGACTCGAAAACCTTATATATATTATGATCACCAACTATTGTATGCATTATCTAGGCCAAAAATTTAATAACTTCCGGCCTTACCGCATATTACATGGCTCTCGGTAGGCCATACAGGTAGCAGCTGAGTCACCTTCTACTCCTCTGAGTCAGACTGCCTTCTTCATTCTTCTTCCTTCCTCCTTTTCTCTGCGTTCCTTCCTTTCTTCTTTCTCTCTTCTCTCTGATTCTTGATTTCTCCTTCATTTTCTTCTTCTTTTTTTATATCAAATTTTAAAGGGGGTGTACCTCCCCCCTCCGGGGTGGTCCCTGGACTCCGAAACCGAATCCGCTTCCAACTCCGTCTTCTTCGAGCATCCGACCTTCAACCCAGCTCCAATTGTTTTCACGTCTTTTTCACGATCTTAGTAATTTGAATATTTTTTGCTTTTGTCCTATTCCTTTTTTTTTGTTTTTCCTTATTTTTTTTTTGTAGGTCCACGGGGGGAGCCGCCCAGAGGAACGTAATCTCGTCTCTGACGAAGATTACGTCATCATGAGGGGAGCTCAACACTGCAATTTCAAGTAGCTCGAACGCCTTATTAGTAGTCGCTTAGATATATTCGGCTCTCTCTAAGATGATGAATTTGGACCTTGGCGCTAAGATGGGGGCAGCACCACCTCGATTAGGGGTGACTTAGACGGTCACCCAAAACTCGCGTGTGATCAGTTTATAACACACAATGACCACATACCAAGTTTGAAGCAAAATATCTCTAGGTTCCTTCATATCGGCTGCGTAATAGAGGGTCGGTTGGAACCGTGTGTCCTCTCATTTATTACGAAATGATGGTTTTGCGATAACTCCGATTATGTTAATTTATTTGATAATTATTTTCTTCTCGATATAATATTTATATTTGCTTAAGTGCACCGTTACCAGAGCTACGTAGAAGGATGTTGTATCGCATTTAGAGCAGATCGATTTAGGGGTAATTACGATCACGTATTAAATCGATAGGAATCATACAAAAATGATCTATCGATATTTAAACGCTTCTAGTGAACCAAAAAACACCTCCTTTGGGGGCTCCGCCCCTTTTTGGGCGTTAAATCCTTGAGTTCAAGTTAGCTAACTATCCCGGTCGGAAGTCGGTATCACTTCCAGACTTCTTTAATATCGGTCTCAACACCTGACCTTAAAAAACCTGGTTTTGACGTTATCAAACGTCAGTATATCTAATGAAATGATAGGAAATTTCGCAAAGTCAAAGACTGCCGACATGACTGGAATTTCCAAAATCCTTCCAAAATAAAATTTTTGTTCCTTATGCGAGTGGCAGGGCTGCCCAATGGTAAAAAATCCCAAAATCCTCCGGAGTTGGGGATCTGACCTCGGTTATTGTGGTATCATGGAGATATGCGTAATAAAAAGTAGTTCTAAAATATCAAAGAGCCAAAAAATGGTCAAGGTAATCCTTGATGGGGTAAAAGCGTCAGGATGGGGTAAAATAAACAGCGTTCCGATTTTCAGCTCTTGGCTGTCAGTTTTCCACACCCTATACTACTATTATAATAATATATATAGTTATATATGTATATATATATATATATATATATAATATATCTATATTTTAAATATAGGTATATATATATATATATATATATATTTATGTTAATATTTTTAATATATAAATATTATTATATATATATGATAGTATATATATATTATTATTTATATAGTATATAGTTATTATTGTAGTACCCGTATAATATATTACCTATATTGTATATAATGATATGGACTATATATATATATATATATATATATATATAATATATGAGTATATATATATATTATATATAGTATAAATACTATAATATATATTTTAAGGTTTGTAATTGTAATACCATAATATATTATTATTATCACTTAGGAGCATTTGTGCAGATGAGATCTGTTTTCTGATTTCTCGGAAGTGACCTGTTTGTAAGAAACTAGTTTTAAGCCTGCGTAGAACTCATAGCAACGCAAACGCGTGAACATAGATCACCGTCGACTGGATTTTGGTGTGTCTGTTTGGCAGATGGTCTGGATACACTCTTTTTTTTTTAATATATTAAATTATGTCGCTTAGTATTTGAGAGGTGATATCTTACATTACTAATTATATATAGTGTCGGGGTGTGGTGGTAATGAAGGTAGTTCCTCTTTCCAGTCTCACATCGTACTTCACTCTTTTCGAACAAATAAACCAGGCATATATGGCTTACCCTGAACAACACTCAATAAACTAATTCCCGTATAATTCCTACAGTTTCCCTTATCCCACATTACCCTTATATAGTATGGGTATCTATATAGTTCTTGATTGCCAATTCCTCCTGAATTCTATGCCCTCCATAAATGCTTTGCTACACACAGCTTGCAAATCCAATCAATCACCATCTCACATATATATATATATATATATAGGTTTATTTATATTATTATTATATGAGTATATATATAATTTTATTATAAAATATAATATATTATATTACTATATACTATATATAGAGTCTATTTCTATTTATATCATATTTATAAAATATATATTATATATATATTATCATATTATATATATATATATATATATATATATACTAATATATATAGTACATATATTAGAGAGACCTTTACTATATATATATATTTGAGTGCCGTATATATATATATACCTATTATACTATAGAGAGGGGTAATATCATACTTATTATAATAAGGTATATATAGATGTATACTTATAATATATATAACACTTTAGCCACAACGAAAAGGAAAAAAATAACTCCTTCATTATACAAAGAATAATTATATCCTCATGGTAGGAAAATGATAAAAAACAAAATATTGGCAAGTTAAAAAATGCAAAGTCTTGCAGTATTTTTTGGCAATATTTTCAAAGTCTACATATAGGTGGAAGTCTACAAGTACACTGGGTTTTCTAGATAACTCGTCAAGTACAAGTACTCCCCAAATAAATGTACTTAAGTGCAAGTACAAGTACAATAGTAACTTGTAACTTTGACTCTTAGTGTATTATTAATTAGTATTTATATTTTCCATAGCATATAAATATCAATAATATATAGTAGAGATATATATACTATATATATATAATATATATACCTATATATATTATAATTGTTCATATATATATATAATATATAATATAGTGTATATAGTATATAATATTATATATATAGTATATAGTATATATATAATATATAGGGTATACAGTATAAGTATATATATGCACTATATATATATATATACATTAGTTATATATATAGTATATATATAAATATATAATGTTAATATATGGTATCATATATAGCTTACTATATGATACCTATTATTATATAATATATTATATATATAATATATATATATATATATATATACTATATATATATATATATATTATATTATATAGATTAACTATATATAACTATATATAAAGTAGCAAGCAACCCTCCAATCTCCTAATCAATATATCCATCAGAACCCTAGCAACCTGTTTCAGAGACTCACAAGAGAATTCGCATTCCCGCATACCATAATTCAATCAAATACATGAATTTAAAATGTTAATGGATAAAAAATAACATAACCTTCAACAACCTACTAATTAGAGTAAACACATAGCACTAAAACAGGAAACTAATCTCTCATAAAACACCTACCTCTCTGAATTTCCTACTACACAATTCTAAGATAAGAGAAAAATTCATCCGATCATTTCCTTGTTACCTTAATTATCTAATACACAAAAATAATCCCAATTCCTGAAACACCACAAGAGTATATAACATCAACAAATTATGAACAATGACCAAATTTCCACTTCCGAATCAACAGAAGTAAAATCAATAATAAAATAAAAAACAAAACTAAAAACAATCGAATTTATTTTTATACCCCTCCATCCATTTCACAACACTGCTGTCGGAATTATATCCAAGGTATATCCCCTTAACTCAATATAGTAGCTTAATATTGGCCTGGGACTTCAGTGCTCATCACTCTGCATGGGTTAACAGACACACACCCACACCAAGAGGCATAGGTGGGCGTTATTGCGATAATTTATCGCGAAAACGATATCGAGTTACCTGTTACCCGATAAAATCGTTATCGATTTATCGGCATCGCGATAATTTTTGTTCAACTAGCGAGGATAATCAGACTAGCTTTTAATTTTTGCTCCAGTTTAAACAAGGGTAAGCCATGTGAAACCAACAATCGTATCATTCGCATGTACGTTTGCTCAGATACAGTCTCTCACTAGCTGTCAGGTAGGGATGTGTTAGTTGCTCTTGCGCACTCACGGTTTACTCGTTTATAAGCTTTTTGAACACTTAACTTATGTGTAGTTTCTAATTAAATCTGTTCTAACCATATTCTTATATCGTAACAGGTAATATTTTTACTATAATTTAGTAGTGCAGTGCAGCTAGCAGCATCAGTGCTTTACTATTTTGGAGAAGCTATTGAATCAGTGATGACATCGCAAAAGAATGTGTCGGCATTAAGCCGAAGAGACTCAGCGAAGTCTATTGAGGCTGAGCAAGCTGAAAATGAACCTCAGTTACCCTGGCCATTCCTTAACAAGTGGGTGAAGTACAAGAAGACAGTTGGCAACACCTACATTTTTCAGAGCTTGTTCTGCCTCCCCAAGATCACTGAGGTGAAAGTGAACAAGAACACCAAGGCCAACCTGAAGAGCCACTTCAACAGAATTCATCGTGACAAGGCAAAACAGATTGACAAAGTTTGCAAGGCCAATGGTGGGAATGCTGGTAGCGGCAGGGGTCTGTCCGGTAAGTCAGACTCAGACGGCGGGTCAACCAGCAAGAAGCAATGACAGATGTTCCTTGCCGAGACCTTTGGTATCATTGGTGCCCAGGGCAGTGGCGTTCTGCAGTCCACCGTTGACAGATAGTTGTCCAGTTATTGTGGCAGAACAACATGCTGCCACTAAGCAGATTGTGTGGCAGTCAGAGCTTCAAGGGACAATGGCTCACACCCTCAACCGACTACCAAAAAGGTACCCTCCAGGAGGACTCTGGGGAGGAGGATCCTTACAATCTATGAGGAGATGAAGGAAAGTCTCACCAGGTAAGAAACTAAGAAACAGTATTCAAATATTAATGTTATTGTATTATAAAGAAAGACGGTATATATATATATATATATATATATAATAATATATATATAATATATATATATATATATATATATATATATATAATATAATTATATAATTATATATATAATATATATATATAAATATAATATATATATATATAATATATACTATAATATTTAAATTTTTAATAAAATTTTTTTATGAATATTATATTTCATCACGGAGCGAGGTGAAGTGGTGGGCATACTTTATAGCTGTCTGACTTGGTCAGCAACAAGAAGGGGTACCTGGGATGAACCTTTTACTTGCTTGACCCAAAACACCAGGAGGACAAGGAAGATGGCTGTCCTGGCGCGCGAAAGGATCATGGGCGAGCACACCCATATGTTCGCCGCAGGGTATGGAAAAGATCCATATCCAGTTTGGGATAGAGGACAAGGTCACCATGTAAGCTCTTATATTTTATGTTTCAAAAGTATTGAAAAATATAACTTTCGTAAAGTAACGATTACCGATAGACTGATAGCATAAAATGATAGATAAATAATGAAATAAATTTTAAATGACAAATTTTTAATAGTTTTACTTTGTTTCAGAGTATGACCACAGACAATGCTCATTTTCGAAAGCATTTATATCAAATTTGAACTCTGACCTGGATAACCCACAGGTAGAAAAAGGCTCGCACGCTCCTGAACCTAGAGGCTGTAGTCTGCGATGCCCAGCTGAGGAGACTGGGTTTCCACCAAAACAAGGTGAAACAGCCTTTATGACAGCCTGGTGGTCCTTAACAAAGTGTTAGAGAGAGAGGAAAGAGGAACTGAACAAATGCCCGATCCAACAGAGAAATCTTCCAGTGTTTGTTCAGACAGACATTAATATCATGTCAGAATATGCTAAGGCAAATAAACTAAATATAAATGAGACGTTATTGCGATGCTTTTTTTTCTACTTTTTAGCTAATGCTTCCATTTTAAAACTAGTTAATTAAATAATAATATTTCTCTTTCAAGTATCAGGTCATGGCACCTGTCGCCGCTGCACTGGATCAGATCCAAGGGGAGAGGCAGTGCTACCTGAGCTGCCTGATCCCCACCCCCATTGTGACCAAAAAGAAGTTGGTCGAAATGAAGACCAACGTCAATCTCCGGTTCTGCGAGCCCCTGGTCAACACCCTCCTTGCTGCCATAGACAGGAAGTTCTCCAGCACCTTTGAGGATGAGGAGTGCCTTCTGGCCACTGCCTTCCAAACTAAGTTTTGCCTGATGTAGATGAGGGCTTGAGATGAAACAATGGCTAAAGAGTCAGAGGTCAAGACCCTGATGGAGAAGAAGGTGGAGGTGTTATTGCGGCGCGCTTACCTGGAGAACGCCAGCAGTACCAGCAGCAGCGAGACTGAGGACGTGGAGACGGCGGACTACTACTCCAGCATCTATGATGTAGATGATTACACTGAAGGTCAGGGTCATCAAAGTTTAACCAAATACAAAGATGCTCGCGTTGTAAATGTGTGGTTGCAAGCCAAATCGACAGACAGCCTGGCAGACCCAGCTTTCAACAGTGAGAAGGTGCTCATTGATCTCTTCTTGAGGTACAACTCTGCAATGCCTTCCAGCGCCACAGTGGAGCGATTGTTCTCCCTTGGCAAGGATATCTACAGAGCCAAGAGGAGTTCAAAGTCAGATGAAAACTTTAACATGCTCATGTTTATGAAGGGGAGCATGCAAATGCTGCAGAAATGAATTGATAAACCCCTTAAACTATTTAATCTTACTTTATAGTGAGATAAAATAGTTACAACATGGTAAGATAAAACTATTTTACCTTACTGCGCCTGTAGTAAAATCAAAGAGTTTAAAGGAATTATCCATAAACTGAAGAGGTTAACACAAGATTTTTTATTTAACAATAAAAAATACAAAATTTGATTTCTCGATTTTTTATTTAAAATCATAATATCATTATCGCAAGTTCGGAAATTTATGAATTTATTCGTATTTATCGGATTTATCGCCTATCGGCGATGAATTTTCGCTAGTTATAATGATATACGCGGTTATCGATGATGCAGGTTTTTGGTTATCGATTTATTGGTTGTCGTGATATTAATTTTTTTCGCTATCGTGGCCACCTATGCCCCAAGAGGTGGAAACCTCCCTAGACAACTTACACCTCACTGGAGGTATCCTTCAATAAACAGTAATCAATTCCAGCAGACGAAGACCATTCGAATATAATCGAACTCAACCTCCCCGACATATCGCTTCCTGTTCCCACCAAATCAAGTCAACACAACATGCAAATCATTCCCTGTTCTCCTCCTCCGGTCATATGCCAGTTCTAAATCCCATCCAATAAGCCAAGTACACATACATTCCTTTAAAATATATATCATATATATTATATATATATATATATTACTATATATATATATATATATATATATATATATATATATATATAAATATATATATCTACATATATATATATTATATATATAATATATATATATATTATATAATATATATATCAACTGACCTCTTAAAACAAGAACAACAATCCTTCCAAATAACTGAATTTCCATCTCTTAATAAAGCAATGCAACATTGCAATAAAACAATCCAAAGAGCATCAACAAAATACATTCCTCATGACTATCACAAACATTTTAATCTTAACGTCTCACCAGAAATGAACACGCTAATAAAACAAAGAAACTTCCTTCGACAAAAAAAGACAACGAAATCAAGAACAAATACACCAAATTATCGATCTTAACAATAAAATAAACTACCTAATCAACTTAAACAGGAAGAATTGGGAAAGTACACTCAAACACTAAACCATAAAACAAAAACAAAAATATTTCGAACAATATAAAAAAATCCCCACATCACAAACCCAAACCCCCACCAATCCACGAAGTCATCTGCAAACTAAATAATAAAATCCCAAGCCCAAAAATTCAATGTAATATTATATTGTCAAACTAATCTAACACCAGCCACCCTTATATTAACAAATAAATCTTAAAAGATTAAAGAACAGCCAAGAAGACCTCCCAATTAACGCCCTTAGAAGTATTCAACACAATCAAAAAACTCAAAAACTCACAAACAGGACCGGACAAAATATTCGATATTCATCTCAAACATCTGGGAACCAAAGCCATCATCACAACAATAACACAGAAGATATTCAACGTAGCATGGCAAACTAACAAAATCCCTCCATTCTGGAAACGCGAACATATAATCCCAATATTAAAATCAAAAAACCACTCAACAACCCAGCCTCATATAGCCTTATATCAAAGCTCTCTGCAATATCCAAAGTACTTGAAAGTTTAATCATAAATAAAATTTCCCTTATATATATATATATATATATATATATATATATATATATATATATATATATATATATATATATAATATATATATATATATATCTATAGTACTAATATTATATATTATAGTATAATATATATACTATATATAGTATAGTTCCGTATATATATATAGCAGGCGACTTCCTCACCGACTGCTCGGGCTTAGCCGAGTATCATTATAGAAACGATCGTTTTTTTGCATATTTCACTCTAAGTGTAGCGATAAAATTCCCTTATGTTTTTTTTTGCTAAAATGATTGTCAAATGTAAAGAAATTATTACATAATCACTATATAAAGATTATCTAAAATTTAAACAAAAAGTGTAAGCAATCGTTGTCATTAATAATCCTTATTTTCAATCAATCTAAAATGTAACTACTGCACATAACCTTATACCAATCTCAACAAAATATTTTAGATGCAGTGTACACATACTACATTTCGCGAATTTAATTCTTTTACAAGTTGTTTTTTCCGTAGAATCTAATAAACTCGTTATTAATTTTCTATAGCTTTGATGGCAATAAACATTTATTTTGTTACTAAGCACAACTATATCACATGAAATTTAACAATTTAAATTTTTATACTTCAATAAAAAAAAACTAATTTGAAATACTATAGTTATTATTAATCCCTCAATAAAGAAACAGTTGAAGTAAAGAAACTTTCTTTTTTTTAAAGACAAAGTAGAGATAATTTATTTTTTAAAAGACAAAATAAAGATGATTCCTCCCTTTAAAGACCAGTAAATATAATTCCTCTTTAAAAGACCAAGTAAAGGCTTAAAACAATCCTTCCTTGAAGAAAAATAACTAAAGTTTATATATCCTTATATTATATATCTATACTATATATATATTACTAATCTGTATATATATATATTATATATATATATATATAATATATATTATATATCATATCATATATATATTTATCTATATATACATATATATAGCAATAAAGAACACATTCTAATATATATATATAAATATATATAATTATATATATATATATATATATATATATATATATATAACACTATATATATTATATAGATATATATATAATATATATATTTTATACTATATTTATTTTAGATATACTATTATATTATACCTATATATATTTTTCTAGTTAAAGAGCGAGAGTGAAAGTGAGAGCGGAGTGAGAGTGAGAGGGGAGAAGAGAGGAGAGAGCCGAGTTAGTAAAAAGTTACTAGAGTCGCCGCTGATATATAATAGTATTTATAATATAATATACTATATTTATATATATACGTTTATTGTATTATATATATATTATAAGAATTATATATATTATATATATATGAGGTATATAGTATATATAATATATATATAGTAAATATTATGATTTTACATGGTGGAGGTAAAGAAATAACTGCGCTTTTCTGGGATTGAACCGCGCCTTGGGTTGCGAATTGAGGACAAATATACCCGATGCTATAAGAAGACAACTGCGCCATCCTCCATACATCTATAAAGTTGGATTCAGACAGTTATAAAGCAACTGATGCTCCCGTCACAGGTGACATCACTCAGTGGTGTCCAGCCTGTCCTATTCCCTCATTCTTAATATTTTCTTATGATTGTTAAGATATTGCATATTAACTTCCGCAATTAGAAAGATTAAATAAGGAAAGAACATATAATGGGAAGGTAAAGAAATATTTTGTGCCTTCTCTGGGATTGAACCACTGCCTGTTCGAATGAGGAACAATATAACCCGATCTATATTTTAACAACTGAGGCCATCCTCCACAAAAAGTGGATTCAAGAACAGTTATAAAGCAACTGAGCTCCTCTCGTCAAGGCGACATCACCGGTGTCACAGCCTGTCCTATCTTTCGTTCTTTATATTTTAGATGTTATAATAATTGCGATTTAATATGCAATATTTACATCTAAATATAAAGAACGAAGGGAATAGGACGGCTTGGACACCCTGGTGATGTTCTCTTTGACGGGAGCCTCAGTTCGCTTTTATTAAGCTGTCTCTTGCCAAATATATATCTTTTTTAGGCTTGGAGGATGGCTCAGTTGTATAGCATCGGGTATAATGTCCTCATTCGCAACAGGACGGTGCGTTCAATCCCAGAAAGCAGTATTTCTTTATCCTTCCCATTATCATGTTCCTTTCCTTTTTATAGCATCTTCTAATTGCGATTGTAATATGTCATATATTTTAACATAATATATATATATATATATTGGATTAATTATTATATATATATATATATATATATATATATAGTATATATATATATATATATTATATATATATACGTATTGAGTTAACATTTTACAGAAATTAATTCCTTTTATTTAAATAATAATATAATTTAATTTTCATAAAATATCTTTATACAAATAGTATAAGGTTAAAGCACTTTAATTTCGCCTTAGGATAATGACTACGCCTCTTTCAGATGATATTAATAAATTTGTTTACAGCAAACCTAATTACAAAAACTCAAATAGAAATCGAGAATGGGTTGGTTTTTAATTACTCTTATATATATACTATTATATATTATAGTATATATATATATATTTATTACTTAATTAGGTACTATATAATAATTTATATATATCCTCACTATATATATTTATATATATTATATATTATATATAATTATATATATATATATATATTATTTATATGTAATGATATATATATATTATATATATTATTATTAATATATACTATATACTATCTATATATATATATATATATATTATATATATATATATCATATAATATATATATATATATATATATATATATATATATATATATTGGGGTGCAATAGTAAAAAACTCTCGATATATCGATAATCAATTTTTTAAAAAACATCGAAAGCTCGGATAGTCGACCAGAAAAACTATCGATAATCGCGCAAAGAACTGTCGTATAATATATAATATATTATTATATATAATATTATATTATATAATTTACATATATAGATATTATATATTCTTATATTAATATAATAATATACTTATTATTTATTATTATATTATAATATTAACTATATATATATATTTGTTATTATATATATATATATATACACATTGGATTCTAGGTATTAGATCAACTATTTAAAACTTGGTTTAGGCTCTCTATTATAACATAATATACCGTTGTGCTGTAAAGGATACTTAAGTATGTCCTCTATTTAAATCCTCAACACCTACTTCCTAATCCCCTATACCCTCTAGTATTATTTATTATAAGTTATATTATATTAATATATTAACTATAATATATATATATATATATTAATATATAATATATATTAAATATATATAATATATATATTATATATATATATATATATTAATTACTTACATCACTAATATACTATATATACTATTAATATTTATATATATATTATATATAATTATACCTATATACTATATATATAAATGCTGAGGAGGGATAGTAACATAAAATATTAGAAGTGGTTGAGTACGATGACACTAAACTTGCAAGCGTTTGTTATTAATATGGGTACGATGCTGTTTTCAAAAAATGGTTACGAATCCTGAGAATAGAGTAGTGAACATTGTTATCTCCGTTACTTTAATTAGTTATTGCAGATTCCTTCGAGCAACAGTGTTGTGCCTCATAATTCCTGACGTTTGTTCGCATGTATATTATCTGCAACCATGGAGCATATAACTCCAGGTGACTGGATATAGTTACATTGACGGCACCAGCTAGGAAATTCCTCATAAACATCAATATCACTATCAAATATATATATATATAACTATATATATATATTATATATATAAATAATGATATATTATATTATATATATAGTATATATATATATATACTATAATTAATATAGTATTTATATAATATTTATATATATGAACAGGCTCTTCTGGTATCGTAATTATTAATCTATATTATTTATGCAGATACTTAGATATAGGAACTACTTAAAGTATAATGTATTATTAATTTGAGATTTACCTATAGAGATATATTCGAAGAAGTTTATACTTTGAATGACATCCTTCACACTCTATATATATATAAATATATATATATATATTATTATATATATATATTATATTTATAATATAATATATTAATAATATATTAATATTATATAATTATATATTAATATTAATATATTATAATATAAATTAATATAAATAAATGTATATATTATTACTATTATATATATATTATATTATATATAATATATTATACTATATATAATATATTATATTATATTAATATAATATATATTATATAATAATAATATATATACTATATATATACCATACCAAAGTTTTAATAAATATATATATATATTAATATTTTATTATATATATTATAT
This sequence comes from Trachelipus rathkii, assembly GCA_015478945.1. Lineage (NCBI taxonomy): Eukaryota > Metazoa > Arthropoda > Malacostraca > Isopoda > Trachelipodidae > Trachelipus > Trachelipus rathkii. Next base: position 27,074 of record JABUQX010047287.1, read on the forward strand.
TTATAATATATATAATAATAATATATATATATTATAATATATTTATATATATATATATATTAATTATAAAGTATTATTATATATAATATATATTATTTAATATATATAATATATAATAATATATATTATATATATATATAATATATATAAATAAAGGATTATAAATAAACCAGTTTAATTTTAGGGGTCTTATTTATTTTGTAATGTTTTCTTTCTAATCTTCATTTATTATTTTAAATTACATTCAATTCTGAAGAGGCCTAGAGGGCATTATCTATAATATCATAGGGCTAAATCTATGTCTTTTACATTATATGTTATTATACTGTATTTAGTTATAGTGTAGCTTATTTATACTTTAGAGATACAATTAAATTTAATATTTATAGTCTTTAAATAATAAATGGTACGGTATTATGATTTTGGT
>JABUQX010047287.1:32500-39025 GCA_015478945.1 Trachelipus rathkii
TGTTTCACCAGATTCAGTCTTTAGTCACTCGACACCACTCCGACCAATACCAGCATATATCTTCCTAGACACTGAAATAACTAATTCCCCTCTAAAATTCATGCAGTTACCTCTTTTCCATCCCCTTTACCCTTTGTAATTGTTACTAGTTACTGCTCTCCTCCATCCCTCGTACCTATAGGTCATTCATAAACGCCTGTTGTTCACAACTCCAAAGCATCCAATCAACTCCATTACCTCGCCTCCCATTCTTTGATCATTTCACCAGTAATTTCATCTATTTTCTGCAAGAATTATAACTAATTCTTCAACTTTTCTCACTATACCCTTTGCTTCCTCCACTAATGATCTCATCCCAAAATACTTATCCCTTGTTTGCAAGCCATCATGCCACACTTCACACATTCACTTATCACCTTTTGATCATTTACTGCCAATGTTATGCATGATTTCGTAAAGTGCTATCCCTCCACATACCCTCACATCCATCTTCATCAGTCTGAATCACCTCCTATTCATTATTCTAAGCGATTCCCTTTATATCTCATTCTTAAACCTTCGCGCTCTCCTTCCAGAAAGAACTTCATATCCCCTTAGTAAGTTTCATTCATCGCTTCTTCCAAACTGTTCAATTTTAACTCTTTTCCTCCTATGTTAGGCACCCTTAGTGATTCCTATTAACTCTTATTATTCCAATCTTTCTTGAAACCTCATCATTGCTTTTAGTACATTTCAACCACTCTTCTTTTCTAGTTTTAACCGCTTTTCATTACCTCTTCAATCACAATCAACTGTTAACCATCATTACTTCCATACTTTAGCACATCCACATACTTCTTTGCACTACTAACCAATTTTTTTTTCCTTTAATTGCTTCCAGAAATTTGTGCAGATTCAACTTGTTTACATTATCTGATTTATTTTGCGAGTGCTCTTTAGATACTTATCCTTATTTACCTTGTTCACTTCAATCTCACTCTTAATCTAGCAACTTCCTATTCCAATATCACTTTCCTTCCAACCAGCCCCCAACTAGCTTAATTTTGACATAAACAACTAATGATCCGATTATCCGCTTCCTACCTCCTCACTGATTTATAACATCCAACACATACTTCAACATCTACACCAACACAAAATCAATCATACTTTTTCATTTCGATACCATCCTCTACCTACACCAAACTCTAGTATACTTATTGATACTTTTGTGTTTGAAGAAAGTAATTACTTACACACGTATCAACTTCTTCCGCACAGAAATTCAATCACCATTCCTGCAATTGTCATTAATCCTCCCGACACCCCAAAGCCACCTGTTTTATACCATCCCTTTTTATGATCACCTATCCAATCATTATTTAGGTTCACCCAAAACAATCATCTGAAGCTCCTACTTACCCATCCAAAACATCTGGTATATATATAATATTCTATCTACAAGATAACTTTACAGATCTATTCCTGGTTGTAAAAAAAACACATATATTACTAGTTTTATATTATATTATATATATTATTACCAATCTGATTGTTATAGTTTTATATATTTTTTGAAATAAGAGTTATTATTCAATTTAAACATATATAAACAATAATCAAGGTTTAGAATATTATAACTATCTCAATTTATTTTAGTCTAAAGATTTCCAAGTTGGAATTAATGATATTAGTAATAATGGATGTTGCGATGGTGAGATCTGAGATTGGGAGTTTGGAAGTTGCTGATATTGCAACAGATTTCATGAGAGGGCATAGCTATCCCGAGGAATTGGTACAGTGTAGATTCAACTCGATACATATTACCTCCAAAAATATTGGATGTAGGGACTAAGGAGGAGGATTTATAGTTCAGAGTATGTCCTACAAATATGTTTTTTTTTTACTTTGATAGGAAACTAGGGGAATTAGTTTATTGGAAGTGTTGTAGGGAAGATATATGCGGTTTTTTTGGAAAGAGTGAGTCGAGTGGCTGAGGGACTGATTGACAAAATAACGTCCATATATATATTACACCCTCTCACACATATATCACATATATATATACTTTTTTTAAATAGTAATATATATAATTTATGATTGGTTCCATTACAACGAATATTACTCTTTAAATTATATAAAATATTAATATATATAATAAATATTATCCAACCTCTGCACATCATAAGGAAATACCTAAACAATCCAGTATCAGGTATACCTTATACTACTTGATAAGTTCACTTATGCAGATATATATATGACTATTATATATATGAGGGTATAGTTAACAGCGAGCCGTGCATGTATACAAACTAGTCAAAAAGAAAGTGTTCTTCTACAACGATAACATTCAGCACTCAAATATTATCGATACGAAACAGATCTCAATCTCTGCACAATAGCCTATTCGCTCATTTAACAAATTTTTTAACAATTTAGAAATATAAAATAGCAGTCTGATATTGAGACTTTCATATTGCTCTTAGTGAATAATTGAAAGTCTGGATAGTGTAGTTATATACATATTAATTATATATGATGATTATTATTATTATATTATATTGTTACAATACTGCATATATTATATATATACTATATAATACCAAATCGCCCCAAATTTATTTAGTGTATATACTTATATAATTTACTGTGTGAAAATATGGATTTATTTTATTATTAACCATTATTACGATACTATAATAATTATATATATATATAATATATTTATTATAGTTATATAGTTATATATTATATATTTAATTATATATATAATATTATATATATATATATATATAAATTATTATATTTATATATATTAATTATATATATAATATATTTATACCTTATATATATACTATGATATATATATTATTTTTAATACTATTAATTATATATAATATATATATAGGTAGTATCATTTGGGTGGAGAAATAAATCCCATGGAAACACACCAATACATGATAAATCCGGCACTTGATTTAATACTATATACCAATCATGATACTTTAATTTTAGCCCATACTAATGATTTTGACTTCTTCGAAACTATATACTTTTTATTTGAGGAGCCCTGATTACCTTTTTAAGCTCATATTTTTTATCCTTCAATTTGCATTCTGTCCATTTTACTCAGTGATAAATGATCATATATACTAACCCTCACATAAACCTTAAGCTAGGAGGCATTTTGGGGATTTTTATACCATTGGCACTCCCCACTATTGCACGTACCTACGACTAAAGTATATTTAATAAGTAGAAACTTATCGATATTTTGGAAGCGTATTATGGAAAAAATTTACCCAAGTCATGTCGCACTGACTTGGAAAATTTCCATTTTACATATTCATTAAGATTACTGAGTATTATGATACGTACCTCGGTGTTTTTTAAGTATTACGGGATGAACGAGAAATTATTAGGCTTACTGGGATAGACCTCGACTTCCGAGGTATTTTGAGCGTCTGCACTCTAAGGATTTTAACCTTACAAAAGGGGGGGTATGAGCCCGCTAATAAGGGTTTTTTGCTATATGAGGGTATTATCCTAGATTAAGCTGCAGTATTACTATGATGAATCCTGCGAGAGACAAAGATGCATGGGGTTCTGATATGAATGTAATTATGCCATATTGGCATTTGAGGTGAATTTCGTTAGCCAATCGAACTCACACAGCCCCTCACCTAAACCCTCTGACCTCCCCTCTTTTCAAATCGTCTTTTCTACGTGGCATCACTCGGCGATTGACATACACATCATCCCACACTATTATCAAAACTCATTTGAAAATATATCCGAAGTAAAACTAATTACAATAAATAACATTCGAATTAATCGCTGTAGTAAGTGGAACCACTTCCGAACCCACACACTACTCGATATGACCTTAGGTTACTAGAGATATTTGGCTTCAACGTTGGTATTTGGTCATCACGTCGCGTGGCGTGTGATAAGAGCTGATGCAATCACGCGGAGATTTTATCCTATATATCGGTGACTCCAGGTAGATATATCTCATTTCACCTCCATAAGGTGGAGTGCTGACTCATATCTCTCCTTTATGCTAAGTCACATATATATAATAATATAGGTTATATACTTTATATTATCTAATATCTATATTACTATACTACTATATTTGATATAGCCACCTCGTTAGGTAATAGGTATTCTAAGACTTTACTCTTCCTAAGGTCCGAGAACACTGGAAAGCGAGATTATCTTGAAGTTAGGGAAATCTGGTACTGTGGTGAACGATAATTATAAGTCGTCAATGAGTTCATTATTGGAAATAAATAAATATTGACAAAACGTAATGAACTCGTCAAACACTGAGATTTAGATATCGTTCAAGCCAATTCTTACATGCGTGTCCCCACCTTCTCGTGCTAGAGCGTTTGTGGTTAACGTAAGGATTTTGGCCCAGCACCTGCAGGTTATACAAAATAAATGAGTTACGACACCGGCGCCTAACTAGTATTTATTTTAGCAAGCAATCTAAGTTCACTATGGCGATTAGCGCATGGGCCTAGTTTGATGTTTCCGTCAGTCCGGCTTCCAGACTGCGAGTATGGAAGCGAGGATTGATCGTTAATTTCTTGAGCCCGAAGTCCCACGGGACCCCCGGAGTGGGGTTATCATCCCTTCTCTTTTACCGATTGCGCACTTGATCCGTACTAGATAGGACAGAGAAAATGCTTGTAGTGCCGGACCCAATCAGCGAACAACCACACCACGAAGGCATTCACATGCACGACATGTGAGAGGCGAACAAAGCGTATCAGCAATTTGATGGAGAGTGTAGAAAAGGCTAGAAGTTATGGACACAAAGCAAAGATGTAAACTATCTGTTGATGAGAGCACAAGGAGATCATGAATTCAATGGTACTTAGGTGGCGGTATTGATGATCGAGAAGTAGAACCATATCCTCATGAAGAGTGTTCCGATACAATGTCCTTCAATACCTACTACGACAGAAGAATTTTACAATCTTACCAGAATTTACATTTTCATGATGTGCATTGATCGATTGAAGACATTGATAACAAGAAACTGTGAAAATATGTTAGATGGGTAGTAGGCCCAACCCAGCTCTAAATCAAAGGGGATACTACAATTACTAATCACTCAAAAAGGAAAAAAAACTGCTGCCGAATTTATTATTACTATTAGTTAGTATCAGGATTTTTAGCGCACCAACATATTAAGATGACAAAGAAATTTTGTGTGTAATCAATACGAGTGAGGAAGTGCTTGATCCAATCAAAAGATTTCAAGTAGAGCCTTCTCATAATTTCAAAGAACTAACTCTATCGAGATCTTCCAAAAGTATTATTGCTGTATTTGGTTAACTTTTAATATATATTTTTTTTTCTTACAAGTTAATAATATATTAATAATATATATATATATTATATATTATATATATATATATATATATCTATATTATATATATATATATATTTATATATATATATATATATATATATATATATTATATATATATAATATATATTTTATATATATATAATTATATTATATTATATTAATATTTATATATACTATATTATATATAATATAATATATATATTATATATATATATCTATTAATAAATTATATACTGTATAATATATATATATATATTATAATAGTATATATAAATATATATATATATAATATATATATATATATACTGGTCTATATAATAATATATTATATATATATATTATATATATATATATACCTGTATATATATATATATATATATTAATATATATATATTATATATAATATATATATATTTTACTTTATTATATATATATATATTTAATAATAATATATAGTATATACAGGCTATATTATATTATTATATATATAATTATAATATATATATATATATATTATATATATATATTACTATTATATACCTATATATATATTATATATACATACATATGATTATATATATATATATAATATATAATCTATATATATATATTACTAATATTATATATTAATATATATATATATATATATATAGTACTATCACTATATATACTATATATCTTATAATATTATTATAGTATAATTCTATATATATAGTATTTATTTACTATATATATATATACATATATATAAATATATATATATATATCTATATATATTATATATTTATTATATATTATAATATATATATCTATAGTGTTATTATATATATATATTTTAATATCATTTATGTCCCAAAAGTAAGTGTCCTGATGTCGTATTTAACCCATGCATTGAACATACCTGAAATACAAGTTATCTCCTTCGTAGTATGAAACCTTGGGAGGTTTAAGCACACCGGTTCAAACCGTTTCTTCCGACTGCTATAAGCATACGGGAAGTCATTTTCCTGAAGTGTGTTTTAGTTCACATGTTACGTAAATTTTTTTGTTTTTACATCGTCCAATGATGATTTCAATTTCATTTTTCAACTTAGGGAAGAGGTAGAGATCGCACGGAGCTAGATCTGGGGTGTATGGAGGATGTGGAAGTAATT
>JABUQX010047288.1:0-2500 GCA_015478945.1 Trachelipus rathkii
GATATATATATATATATATATATATATATATATATATATATATAGATATATCTCTATCTCTCAATATTATACCTTTAAACAAGGGGGGTATTTTTCTCTATCTGCTCTTTCAGCATTCTTCGACCTTGATTAGCTGCCGAAAGATAATATGGCCTTTATGTAGTTTATGTAGTTTGGCATATATATATATATATATATATATATATATATATATATATATATATATATATATATATATATATATATATATATATATATATATATATATATATATATATATATATATATATATAACAGATGTCAACAACTCTCAAGGGCAGAGCCCTTAACAAGAAGGGTTGTTATTATTAATGTTATCATTATCACTACCATAGCCATTACCACCATTAATATTATTATTCTAAGTGAATCTAATTATATCTTTATCCTTATTACTATCAATGGTTAGATTCTTCTGAAAAATATAGAAGCTTCCTTCAATAGCCTAGCAACGTATCGATATTTCCTCAGAAAGTCTCTTCCTCGTCAAAAAATATATTGAGTTGATCGCTGATTAATTCATCAATGTCAGAATCTTGGTTTTAACTACATGACTCAAATTCTTTGCCAAGATTTCTCTTTTTTTTTTCTTTGTGCGGTTTTGTTTTATTCCTTATACTGCAGATTTGATTACAATATTTATTCATTTTCTTTTCGCTTGAGTCAGGATTGTCAGTAGCCATTACTGCTATAGTGTTACCATGTAATTTTATCTAGAGGTTCGTCCATTATTTTCTAGCAACCATATGTTATATATATATATATATATATATATATATATATATATATATATATATATATATATATATATATATATATATATATATATATATATATATATATATATATATATATATATATATATATTATATATATATATTTTATATATATATATATATATATATATATATATATATATATATATATATATATATATATATATATATATATATATATATATATATATATATATATATATATATATATATATATATATGTATATATATTTATATACAGGTTAATCGGCAGGTTAACTGTCAATGATCGGCAAGGGAATTAGCATTGCCAGGATTTATTGATGAAAATAAAACATTTTAATTCAGATTTCAGACAGAGTAATTAAATAACGTTGCAATTAGTGTCAAGTAAAGAACAATGCTTTTATTAAGGAATTATTGCATCATTATAAAAAAAAATGCCAGTTGTATCTTTCTTTGGCACTGGTTATCTGCACGTTTCTTCCTAACTTAAGTTGTTGGTTTTGCTGTAGTGAAAAATTTCGTCAGCTATTGTTAAAAAAGGAAGAAAAAAAAGTAGTTTATTTATTTATTTTATTGAACACTGAAAAAATATTTTTTAGATTTCAGCAACTCACTAGTTTTTTGTTAGGGGTATAAACGAACCATCCCATGAAGGTAATTTGGACCCTTTCTGTTCTTTATCTAAAATGCGAAGCGCATTTTCCTTTGAAATGACATCAGCCTAAGCAATTTTCGATCTCATAAACTGTTATCATAATACTAATGTCGGTTAATGCTCAGAAATTTATATGATATAGTATATATAGAGAAAGAGAAAGAAAGAAGAGGAGAGGAGGAAAGAGAAAGAGAGGAGAAGAGAGAGAGAGAGAAAGAGAGAGGAGAGAGGAGAGAGAGAGAGAGAGAGAGGAATGGAAGAAGGAATGGAAATGCATTGTAAATTCCTAAACTGTAATTAATAGGAACAAAATACTGCATGTAAAGAGTAAGTAATATATATTTTTTCTAACTTCAGAGAAACTTTGTACGAATTTTGAATAATATATATTATTTATCTAATCTAGATTAAATATAATGAGAATTTAATATCGAAGAGATGAGATAGTGAAGTTTACTCCCAGTCTTGAATCATTTCCTGCCGTAATCTTTGTTTGCCATCAATTTCTACATCTTACTAAACTCATTCATCTATCTATCTATCTATCTACTTCTATCTAATCCATTAATCTATCTATCTATCTATCTATTCATTCATTCATTCATCTATATTTATATATATATATATATATATATATATATATATATATATATATATATATATATATATATATACTATATATATATATATATATATATATATATATATATATATATATATATATATATATATATATATATATATAATGATAAGAATTTTTTACATTACTGAACAAACATTTAAAGAATTTTTAGAATGGGAAAAATCTCCTGTAGCCATTCCAGAATTGGCACGAACTACTTTCAGTGAATTTATTGGTTTCATTATAATAAAAAAAACTACAGAGAAAATTTTTCCATGAAAACAAGAAGAAAATTGTTGATACTTAAGCACAGCAAAATTTTAAGCAAATACATGTTAGTGTGGAAACATTTATTAATGAGACATTACTCTGCTTTTCTACCACACACACAAGTACTGTGAACGTAAAATACCCCACACTACA
>JABUQX010047288.1:5000-7500 GCA_015478945.1 Trachelipus rathkii
TATAATATATATATATATATATATATATATATATATATATATATATATATATATATAAATAGCTAGTATTTTTATATAAAAAAGTAAATTTACGAATATATAGATATATATATATATATATATATATAAAAAGATGTTATGACAATTAAGAAAGAGCATAAGTATAAATAGCTTTATACATATAGAGAGCATATATATATATATATATAGAGAAAGAGAAAGAGAGAGAGAAAGAGGAGAGAGAGAGAGAGAGAGAGAGAGAGAGATATTTCTTCTCAGTAGTTAGGACTTTTCCATTAACGATTCTTTAGTAGAACCATCATGTCTTTTCAGTATTTATATCAGCTTGTACGTATTCGGAAACCGGTTTTTCTCCTCGTTTGAAGGTTTCTTATATCAGACTGTGATGATTCAGGATCTTCAATGTTTCTTCTCATTTGAAGACTTTATACATAATTACGCTGCCATTACAAGTCCTCTAACTTATATGACAAAAAACGGACAGCGGAATAAAGTGTCATGGACTGATAATCCGGAGAAAGTATTAACAAACTTGAAAAAATTTTTATTATCAGAACCAATACGAAGATTGCCTGTTATGGCAAAACAGTTTATCTTACAAACAAATGGAAGCGATGAAGCTCTTGGCATTAATACATGAACAGGAAATTAGAATATTTCCAAGAGCTTACACAAGTAGGAAGTTGTCAGATAGAGATAAGAAAAACTCCACTATGGAAAATGAGGCGTGAAGAGGTTCGAGAACTATCCTTACGGAAAGAAATTTGTCTTATATGCACCTCCAGAAATATGTTTGTTCCAAATTCAGTAACCAGTGAAAAGAACATGTTGGGGCAGACTATCTTACGGAATCCATTTGTAAGACATTACGAAGAAAAGGGAGATGGTAATTATTTAGATAGAGGGTCCCGTTTCAGATTTTCACAAAAATTTGCAGAATACACAGCAAACGCATTAAAATGAAGTCTAATAACGTCTGAAAAATGCCTATAACATGATTTAATTTCGTAGCAACTTTTCTCATTTTTTTCACATATTTTCATCTAGATTTAAATCGTAAACTATAATAAATGCCATAACTATGACAATAAAAGCAAATGGTAATTGAATTAGAACACACTCGTACGGTGCAGCGGCTTTAGTCATTATAGGGATCTTAGAATTGCAAACTTCCCTAATTTAATTTGCATTTCTTTGTAACGTTACAGTTTAGGAATTTATATTTTCAAGAAAGACTGTCCTGATATTTTGAGGTTGATGGTAACGGAACCATGATGCCAAGAATTACGAAGTCATGAATAAATTATTTACTCAGCCAAGGTTGTCCGAAATTAAATTACAACTTTACAGTTTAAAAACTTTTACATTATGACAACTATATCCCAGCAGCTCTGGCAACCATGGCTATTCTACTATTTCTTTTAGGGATTAGTTCCAAAAAGGAAGCCATAAAAACGAGGCTGCATTTGTAAAACTATCATTGAAATTATTAAGTAAAATGCTTTCCTGCCTCAATAAATCATGTTATAGGCTTTTATCAGACTTTATTTTACGTTTATTCTTCATTTTAATTGCATTTGCAATGTATTCAGCAAAAATTTTGAAAATCTATTTAAATAATTACCAAGGATATATTCTCCCAGAAAAGGAGAAAGATATTATATATGGATTCTGGTCAAGTTCAAATTCCCTAACTTATGTAGTATTTCCATTATATTAATGCTGAGGTGCTAATAACAATTAATAAGAGTAATATTTGTTTATTTATTTATTTATATTTGTGATCGATTAGATTTAATTTCAATTCTTTCAAAATTTATTTTTAAGTTGTAAATTGTTCAAAAAGAGATTTAGGATAATTTTATTTGGGTTTATAATAATAATAATAATAATAATACATAATAATAAATAAAATAATAATTAATCTAGTAATTAAAATGGCTTATAATAAATAACAGTATAACAATAGATAATTGTTTTAAATAAAAATAATAATATATAATAATAATATAATAATAATAATAATAATAATAATAATAATAATAATAATAATAATAATAATAATAATAATAATAATAATAATAATAATAATAATAATAATAATAATAAGAATAAAAATAATAAGAATAAAGATATTTGAAGCAATTATTAATTTAAATAAATATATTCAATGAATAGATTTGAGGTTATTAACATAATACCTGATAATAAAAAGCTATTGAGAAATTAGAAGTTTCCTCAAGTCATTTGTTCTTTTATCAGAAGCTGAAATCTTAATACCTACAATTATTTTACACATCCTCGAAACTTCTACGGATGTATTTAAAGATTTTGGAAAATATCACAAGCTGAGAAGAGATCCCAGCAGAAGAGCTGGAAGATACTTGTGTAGCTGCTGGTGTTCCTAACATAATCCTGAATCTATGCTTACATTTTCTGTTATTTTGGAATTTTTGCAGAGCTTTACAAGCGTTTGAAG
>JABUQX010047288.1:12500-17500 GCA_015478945.1 Trachelipus rathkii
TATCTATAGAAATGAACGATATTTTTCCATATTTTGCAGTTATGATAAAATTCTCTTATTTTTTTGTGAAAAAGGTCATCTGGAAAGATACATACTTGTATTAAAATGATGAAGATGTATGAAATTTAAACTAAAAAGTGTAAAGCATCAATCCCGCCATTGAATAACCCTATTTTTAATCAATTATAAATTGTAACGGCTGGTACCTCTCCAAAAATGCAGAGAGCAAATTTCAAGACGGTATACAATGCATATTCGTGAATTTAACTTTTGTTTGACCAGTGTGTTTTTTTTTTCGCTGTCTAAGGAATCTAATAAAACATCGTTTAATTTAAGAAAAAAAAATTAAAAATAAACATTTACTTGTTCTTACATGCACATTTCGGATAAAATATATATTAAATTCTGAATATCTCTGAATTTGAAAGGAAACTAAGATACCCATAAGCCAATTATATGTAAAAGGGAACTGGTAGAATGGATAACTCAATATTTTTATTAAATAATTATTTTGTTAATTAGTAACTAAATAAAAATGAAATAATGAACTAGATGCTGAATATAGATAATTGTTGCTTTTGCTTTTTTTAGCAGGTTGATAATATAATTTGCACCTGCGTTGCCTCGTAGAAGTTCTTAAAAGAAGAACTTTCCCCAAGCCCCGTGTCCTGCATTTGTCGTAGGCAAAATGTTTATGAGCCGGAACAAAAGTACATTTTTTTTTAAAGATTTAATTGATTTTATGTTAATTTAATGTAATGAACTAAAGAGAAGTAGGGTAATATGTATATCGTGTCTTATCTATATACTTCGCAAAATTAAAGGTTTATTTGTCCTCCTTCTCCATTTGAAAATTGCTTAGTTTACACAGAAAAGGTTATTAGTTAAAGTGATTCCAAAAATGTACAACGTAAATTAAACAAAAATTATAGTAAATTTAGTATAACCTGCTTGCTCCTCTCGTCTTCTCTCGCTCTCTCTCTCTCTCTCTCTCTCAATATATATATTATATTAATATAATATATATAATTATAATTATATATTATATTATAATACATATTATATATATTATACTATATTATATATATAATATATAAATTATATATTAAATTAATTTTTTTATTTATTTTTTTTAAAAAAAAATGATTCTTTGCCAAATTATCGAGAGGAGGCTTGTTGGAAAATATCCTCCAAAATAGGACAAAAGTAAGAATAAGGATTTTCTTTTCGTTGCATGACAACCGAGTGTTTTTGAAAGCATTATAATTATGCTTTCTTGGGCACAAATTCGAAGATTCCTCCAGTCCATGATCCTTATGAAAAATAATGTTCGCAAGAGAATAAATTGATCTTAATGTAAAATTAGCTTCCTTGTATAACATTTTAAACATTATTTAATAGTAATAAATAGTAAACTGAATTATTTTATTACTTTAGTTGCTTTTATTTTTTTTTTCCCCGTGCCGCGCCTGATATATATTTATATGATTATTTATACATATGTATAAGTCTTTAGCTAAATAATATAGTATATTATATATATATATATATATATTATATATACTTATTATATTTAAATAATATATAGATATATATATATATATATATATATATATATATATATTAATTATATATATATATATATATATATTATATATATAACTATATATATATATATATATATATATATATATTATATATATAATTTATTATAATAATATATATATATAATATATATAATATTATATATATAATATTATATATATATTATAATATATATAATATATATAATTATATATATACATATTATATATAATTATACTATTATATAGTAATATATAATCATTTATATATAATATTATATATATAGTAATATATAATATTATATATATATATATATATATTATATACTTAATTATATATTTTATTTGTTCACTCTATGGTTGAATCTTTTATTAGTCTTTTAATAACTAGTTTAATTTAAAAATAGTTTTAGATAAATATTAATTCTTTTTTTTTTTTTTATGCTATATGTAATAGTATATATATATATTTATCATGATAGGAAAGTAACACCATGTTTGACACACAGTTAGGGAATATTATTTGGCAAGGAAATGGTTTGCTGAATTCGAGTTTTTGGATTTTTAAAGGAAATTTGTAGAAAACAGGCGGCCCTGGAGAAGTGCACCAAGGTTGAAAAAAGTTCCAAAAAATCTGGTTTCTACTTTACGTATACTTGCAATTGTCTTCGATGAAAACATCTTCCATCATATTAAATAATGCGGTGGGAAATACAAATTTATGTATATTATTTATATTTATATAGTATATTAGAATAGTATAGTATTATACTTCATCTATATATTATATGAATATATATACTATATATATTATATAGTATTATTATAATGTATATTATACGACTAAGCAGCGTAGACATATACATGACTTTCACAAACATCCCTATTGACAATCTCTAGCTACTCGACATATCAACATCAGAGAACTGAGAGAGGAGTAGTGATGATGCGACGAGAGAGGAGAGAGCCCGAACTGAAACTCCAGGTGGTGAAGAGGACGAAGAGAGAAGAATTAAAATTTTTGGTTCACAGTGTCGTATCGATTATGTAGTAAGATAGAGATAAATTAAATCAAGAATTTTAATAATGTAATTATACAATTGATGAAAGTTGGAATGAAAATTTTAAAGTTAAATCTCCCGGAAGGGGACTCAAGTCGTAACAATGCGCGAGATTTTTTCATTGATCGGACGGCGTTAAATAAAGTCCCTCCCACCCTGTCTATGTTTTTTTTTTTTTTTCTTTTTTTTTTTTTATTGTTTTAGTTGAGACAAAAAACTGGCATCCAATTGATAACCACTGTCAGAAGGTAACGCTGGAAATCATAGGGTTACGTATAATAATAATAAATAACAAAAATATTAATAAAGAAATGTTTCGATAATAATCTGGAGAATTTCAAAAAGAACATCATATAATATAGATAATAATAATAATAATTAGATTATAATAATAATTAATAATAATATGAATAATAATATTAATAAGTAATACATAATAATAATTTATGAGTATTATTGCTATGCCCAAACAATGAGGGTAACATCCTATCCAAGAACACCAAAAATAATATAAATAATAATAATTAATAATAATATAATAATAAAATAATAATGAATAATAATAAAAACTAATTTAATAATATAATAATAATGAATAATAATAATAACATAATAAAATAATTAATTAATAATACATAACTTATTAATAATAATATGATAACAAATGCATATAATATATACTTAATTCAAGATCAATTCATTACCAAATAATAATAATAATACAGATAAATAAATAAAAACAGAAATGAATTAAAAAATAATTATAATAATATAATAATTAATAATAGATTAATAATAAAAAATGATAAGTTAGATAACATAATAAATTAATAATAATAAATAATAATAATAATAATATATTAATAATAATAATAATAATAATAATAATATAGATATATAATAATGAATAATAATTAATATAATAATAATATAATAATAATACATAATAATAATATAATAATATTAATAATAATAATAATAATAATAATATAATAATAATATCAGTAATATTAAATAATAATATATAATATAATAATAATTAATTCTCAATAATAATTAATAATAAAATAATAATAATAATATCAAATTAAATAAAAATATATTTTATTCGACAAGCCAGTTTACAATTTATCATTTCAATAAAAGTAACAAGTTTATTGACTTAATACTTGAGCAGAAATGGACTTCTCAGGGGACGTTTTCGCCCTTTGAGCCCAAGGAGTATTATACCATGTTTCATATTGAATGCCGCATAAAAGTAGAAAGATAATTATCGTATGATTAAATTTATATAATATCAATATAATATAATTTAATCCTAAGATAGTTCAATATTTTTAAGCAATATGAAAATAGTAGAAAGTAGCCTAAAAATAAGGGTAATATTTTGTAAAATTTTGTAACTATAATAGTGAACTCATAAGTAAAAGTAACCAAATAAACTAGAAAAATCATAATAAAATAATATAATAATTTAATATATAATAATAATAATAAACAATAATAATAATAATTAATAATTAATAAATAATAATAATAATGAATAATAATAATAGATAATAATAATAAAATATATAATATTAATAAATTATATTATATTTTTATTTTTGTCATATATTATTATTTTATTATATATTATTATTATTATTTTATTATTTTTATTATTATTGATTATTTTATTGTATTCATTATTATTTTTATATTATTATTATATGATTGAATTATATATATTATTATTATTATTATATTATCTTTTATGAACAACTAATTAATTTTAAATAATAGAGTTATTTATTTACAATAATACATATGAACAATAATAATAATAATGAATGAATAATAATAATAATATTGATAATAATAATAATGAATAATTAGATAAATATAATGAAATGAATAATAATAATAAAAGTAATATCAATATTAATAATAATAATAATATAATAATTATATAAATAATAATAATAATATAATAATAATAATAATAATAATAATATAATTAATAATAATAATAATAAGACAAAAAATAATTAAAAATAATAATGAATAGAATATCTAGAGTAACCGTGATGCAGGCTCTATGTCATAATGACGGACCTACGCTCGCCTCTCAATATAATAATAATAATAATTATAATATAATAATAATTAATAATAATAATAATAATATATATAATAATTAATATATAATAATAATATAATTAATAATAAAATAATAATAATATATGATAATATAATATAATAATAATAATAATAGATGATAATATATAAAATAATAATATAATAAAATAATAATAATAATAATAATAATAATAATTAATCAATATAATAAAATAATAATATTTATAGATAAGTA
>JABUQX010047288.1:22500-32500 GCA_015478945.1 Trachelipus rathkii
TCCCCTATAAATTTCTATCAGTTCCGCCTTTTCTCCCTACCCTTATTAAGGGTACTATACGCTGCTCTCACTCCAATCCCTTGACTATACCTCTTTATAAACGCTTATTGAACACCACTTCCAAATCAATCGGCTCCATCCTCGACCATCCCGAGGTCAGATGCATTTTCACCAGTGATTTCATATCTATACCTGAGCTAGATTTACCATGGTCTTCAACCTTTTTCACTCTACCTCATAGCCCGTCCTCCTTACTAAATAACCCATCCGCCAAGAGTACCTTTTCCTGTCTTGTCAGGCCTAATTCAGAGGAGTTTGGCGCCCATCACACTGACCTACACATAAAGATATAGTTATAGTAATACTATATATATATATATTAGTATAATAGCGTCTGATAAGGTTATATATAACCTGACTAAAGTGAAGTGAATCTAGATATGAGGTATTAGTGGGGGTATTAGACGTACTTTATATATATATACGGGTTAAGCCTATATATAATATACTATATATATATATATATATATATATATATTTATATATCTGAGTACCGGATAAGGGTGATAATATTACTTCTGCGATATAATAGCATGGTAGGAGTAGTGGATAGTATGAGGTATAGTGTGTTTTTTTGGAAGTATATATACGATAGTTACGTTTGGCTGATCGGTCTGTTATTAGTACAGCTCGATGGTGAGCTGTATATATTTTAGTTTATATATATGTTATTATAGTATATATTATTACGTGTAGTAAATAATATATATAAAGGTAGTATCAATATATTAGTCGTTATATATAATTATAGTATATATATATTATTATATATATATATATAATACTATATAGGTCTGTATATTTATATATATATACTAGTATATATAATGATGATATATATGAGATGTAGTAGTAATGACTACTAGAAGTGTTACTATGCCACAAAAGTCTACTTCATGGTGTCATAGGTTATATACTATATATATATATAATATATATATATATAGTAGGTCTATATAATTAGGATTTATCACGTGAAATCAAAATATTCCGGTGAATAAGTTTTAAGGGTTATGAATTAGATTCAGCATCTTATTAGGTATAACGAGTACTGGTTATACTGTACTCCCATTGTTATTTCATATACTGTCAAATTTTTAGCACACATTACTTGTTCTAGAATAGCATTATATTTTAATCATTATTTACTGAACCCCATTTTTTTATACGGAGAAAGAAGAAATTATTACATTAGTATAATTGGATGTGTTATATTATACGTTTCATATTTGGGAGGCACGTCATGTTGTACTAGATTTGATCTCTTTGGAATACAACTTGTTTATTGTCAAGGACTTTGAGCTAGTTCTATTATGTTAGGCTACTTTCACAGCAATCACAACTTCTCAGAAGATGCCATCCCTGCGATGACATGGATTAGGCAAGTACGTACGACATTCTTCAATACAAGTAAGTAGATCTATGATATTTTTGGACTTTCCTCAAATGTGTTACTAGTTTATTATTCTAGATATATGATTAAAGCGACGAGTAGTGCTACTCTAGGGCAAAAAGTTAGTTAAATCGCTATCTTATCTAAATTAGTTACTTTTATATATTTTATTATTATTATTATTATTATTATTATTATTATTATTATTATTAATTATTATTATTATTATACTATTATTATTATTATTATTATTATTATAGAATTTTGTTTCGAAAAGTCTATGGAGCTTTTCAACAATTGAAATTTGAGTAGCAGCAAAATTCTGCCATCTTTAATAATAACATTTATAATAAAAAAAAACAGTTTGTAGAATGAAAAGCAACATAATTTTGAGAAACAATGTCGTGATTTATTTGTCAAAATAAAGCCAATAACGTGTTGAAATAGAAGATAAAGAAAAACTGTGATTTTTACGAGATGGGAATTATTCAATGGGCCTGAAACCGTAAAGTAATCCTGCAGAATTGTGCAGTGTACTGCAGATAATTTTCCTATAACAGGGAGGAAGAAAATTCTAATCATATGGAAATGAGAATCATATGGAAATGAGATTAGATAAAGGGCTGGAATAGCGAAGGAGAGGAAAGCTAATGAAGTGATAAAAGGCTATAATAAAGAGGAGTGTCAAAAGGAGGATGGTGGGATAAGGAGGGTGTGTGGGTGGAATGGAAATGATAATATATTTGGAATAGGATAAAGAAGAATAAGAAGTGTAGAAATATTTAGGCAAGAAATTCATAATCCAGAAATTAAGATGGAATTAATTTTGAAAATGAAAAGAAAACAAGAAAATTTGCTAAAGACAAATAAAAAATTTTTTTTTAAATAGAAGTTCGCACCTCACGGGCATAGCCCTATTCTAGAAGGGGAACTTCTCTAGGTAATTTCTACCTAGGATCCAGACTAGGGATCGAACCCAGGTCCTTGTCATGCGACTCTGTAGCTCTATCGATTAAGTCACGTGATTGATGATTTATCTTTGAACAAAGGTTTTACGTTCCATGAAAAAAAAGAAACCCTTTTATTATTATTATTATTATTATTATTATTATTATTATTATTATTATTATTATTATTATTATAAGAAACCCTCTTTTATATATTTATTCAACAAATATTAGTTAACAGTATTGTAAAAATAAAAGATAGAGAGAGGAAGGTAAAAATACGAAGATTACATGTATGCCCTGAAGTGTGTGTGTGTGTGTGTGTGTGTGTGTGTGTGTATGTGTGTGTGTGTTAATGTATCGAGAAATAATGTTGTGTAAAGCATTAAGAATATGTTTCATTTTTCTCTTTCAGACATAAGAAAAATTTGAAATCTTTCTACATTATTCATCCGACTTTTTGGACGAAAATCATGACATGGTGGTTCACAACTTTTATGGCACCTCAGATTAAGCATAAAGTATGTTTCTTTTATATTTTAATTCTTGTGAATATTTGTATATATATATAGTATAGTATATATGATATATATATTAATATATATATATATAATATAATATATAATATATATATATATATAATATATAATATATATATATAATTATTATATATAATAATATATATATATAATATATATATATATATATATAGTATATATAATTATATAATATATATATTATATATATATATATATATATATTATATATAATAATATATATATAAGTCATTTTAATAACTGTGGCTGGTGCAATATAATCGTTGGTGGATGTAAAAGGACTAAGTCTTGAGTTGCCTAGGGTCTTACATGAAGGGTATGTTTGTTTACATTGTGTTAATGTATATATGAGACTAATGGTCTGGAAGAAGAGGTATAGATCTAAAGTTCAAGTGTGTTCAGATGGGCAATCTTAGGGGCGTGTTAGGTGTGAAAAGAATTGAAATAAAATGAGGAATGAACGTATTAGAGAGTTATGTGGTGTGAATAAAGGGGTAAAGTGAGAGAATAACATGAAAAGTACGTCCGAGATGGTTTTGGATCCATGTGGAAAGGATGAATGACAGTCGGTGGTTAAGCGGATGTATAGTGGTGAGTGTGTTTTGAATCGACGCGGTTGGAGACCGAAGAAAAGGTGGATTTAGTCAGTAAATGAATGTCTGAAGGAGAAGAAAGTAGTTTGCAGAGACGAGAAAAAGGTGCATAATTAGGAGTGAATGGCGCGGGGTTTTGTGAGGGGGTATGGTGTGGCCACCAGGGCCAGGGGATGAACCCTACACTTGACCATATATATGCCATAGTGAGGTCCGTCGCGGTCCTGAAAACTCTAGGTTGGATTTTTGACTGCGACGAGTTCTCACTAATAGGTATAGAAGGGGGCGGTAAGGCTGGGCTTGCTTTTCGACTTGTGTCAATGTTCTTCTACTACTTCTCTTTTCCGATGCATGTCAAGAGGCACCTTATCGCCCAGTTTTGGAAAAAAAAAAGGATATGATATATTATAATATATATATTAATATATATATATATATATAATATACTATATTATATATAATAATATTATAATATATATATATATATATTATATATATATATATATATTATATAATATATATAATAATATATATATAATAATATATATATATATATATATATATATATATATATATATAATATATGAGAAAAATACTACAGTGGTAACGAAACAACTACAACAAACTTAGTTCAACTCACCCGATGTTCTCTTGTTGATCGGAGTGGGAAAAATGAAATGGGAAATGAAATGAAAAGTTGCTTTTCTATTAAGTATTCTCGGATACTTATTACTATTTACAGTTTACAGTTTACTTGTATCATTTGTGGTGCCCACATTGGTTTATTAACACTACACCCCTTATACAGGCAACCACTCGATATACAATAATTGGACAGTCTACTTACTACAAGGTGCACCTTCACGAAACTGTACAAGACAGGGCATATACGAGTAGGTTGCTACTTTAGGGGAAAGTCTGATTACTGGCACCAAGACACAAATTCCACTACTGAAGAAGTTTAATTAACACAAGAGTACAATACTTTATACTTTAAAATACGACACATGAAAACTTGTTATCACAGAAAGAAAGGAAAATAAGGACAGATAATATAAAAATAAAAAATAAAAGTAAGGGATAACAAGGGAACACAGGGGGTTGTTTCCAGTGTCAACTTGGTCGACACCATACTCAGGAGATCCACTGTTACATCTTCTTCTTTCACACCTCACATCACAAAGAAGAAAGAACCAATAGGACAAAGGACATCTAATCTAGGAAAGGAAACATAAAAAACTTATCAATCTTATACCTTTCTCTCCCACACCTTTCACTTGTACAAAACATCCACTTACCACTTTACACTGCACAAAATAAAACACTAAAACACTCCACTAGCACAACCCTTACGCACCGACAAAGTACCCACACACTAAACACTACCCACAAAACACTACTCTCTACCCACTCCTACTATTAATACATTACTACTACTACATGCACAAACAAAACTCTACCTGTTACCACTAACACTACTCTAAACTACTACTTTACTACTTCTACTTCTACATACCAACACTAAAACATACTATTACCACATTACTACCACATACTGTTACTTGACTACTTCTACATACCAACACTACAACATACTCACTACTTCACTCTGGATCAGACAAGTCTGAATCCCTATAATACCCATACCTCATCAATAAACTCCTACCATCTTCTAACACTTCCCCTTCACTCTCATCACTGGACAAGTACTCATCAATTCTCTCCATCCAAGCACAATACCTCTCACCTTTCCTACGTCTCATCCACTCTTTTACCTTCGCACTACGCTCAACTTTCTTACTTTTCTTTGCCACTTTTACTTTCTTTACTTTTGCTCTCACTCCACCTTTTTCTACACTCGCTTCTGTACCCTGGTTCACTACTGAATCACTACACTTCAACTCCATATCTACAACACTCACTTCACTTTCTACTTTTACCTCTTCCTTACTCCCAAAGCTCTCAACATTTACTTCTTCCTTCACAGTCTTCTTTACATCATCTACCTTTTCACTCATCACTACTACCTTTTCACCACTTTCTCCCACACTCTTGTTCTCCTTTTTTTCCTCATCATTCACTTCTTCGAACAACGTTTGCTCCCACACTCTTGTTCTCCTTTTTTTCCTCATCATTCACTTCGAACAACGTATGACACATCCTTTGTTCATTATCCGAGGTACTACTATCACTACTATACAAAACAGTATTTCTACCCAAAAACGCTTCCATACTATTTAAAAACTCATCAGTACTACTCTCATAGACACTCTTACCTCTTCCCATACCACCTAGACTATCCACTACTTGTCTACCAACATCACCACTTTTACTACTTACTATATTACTCTCCACATCTCTACCTTATTCACACCACTTATACCTTCTTTCTTCTTGACACACAATTCACTATATCTCCATACAAAATCTTACAAGTCTTCTCCAACAAATGTTTTGTGTCCGACTCTAACACAAGTTACATATCTCTATTCTGCCTCCACACACCTTTCTCACTATTTCTACTTTACTCTTTTCACCATAATAAAAAAATCAAGATCATCACCACATTATTACTACCACCTGTTTGCAACCTGCACTACTTTCTACGGTTTCTACTACTTCTACCTCTACCTCTAAAACCAACACCCACCAACACTACTTTACCTCTTCCTCAACTATCACCATAAACAGCCTCTATCCCTCTAGCCTCTTTGACGACGATTTATACGCATAATGAAATTTTCGACCTACAAATATTGACATTCACTCACTACACATGCTTGTCTTTTTCACATTCAATCAAATTCGACCCATTAACCCACTCTTACACTTCTGGCCCTAGACCACACATTGACTTGGAATACCAACTCTCAGCTACATCACTTCTATTCTCTCTGTTTTCACCTTTTCTACCAAAACCCTCACATATATTTATCAGAGCATCACGAAACGTACGGAACACCCACTCATCCTTGCCACAATACGCTAACACCATTTGCCTTTGATTCTCACTCACATTTGCTCCCTCAAGTAGATGAACACATTTCATGTCCTCACCCAAATCCACTTTACCAACGATCTTACACCTCCTCTCAATCACTTCATACCGATTAGCATACTCTCTCATAGATTCACCATCCTTCCTTTTAATATAGAAATATTCACATAACTTATCATACCTATCCCTTTGTTTTTCTTTCGCATATCCCGTTCATCCAAACCTTCGTTAATATATCATTCCACTCCTTTCTTTTTTTACCAAAAATATATAACTGTACTACCCAATCTCAGCCATCTCACCACACACTCATAAGCCCTTTGCACACAAACCATCAGAATTTCTCACCTCGGTTGCTTCAATATTCGTCCACTCTATCAGACGTTTTGTAACCACAACTTGACCTACTCTTCCACACATTCATACCTCATCTGCATTTAAATCACCTTTAATACTTCCGGAATGCTCTATCGCACCCTTTTTTCTACATACTGACTTCACTTTCCCTTTTCACTACTTATCACCACCACGTACACTACGACTACCATTCACCTTTCCTTTCCCATATCTTTTACCACGGTATACACACCAACCAAAACCAATCAACAAGAAACTCACTACTGCCTCGTTACACCACGTCACCCACAACACAACCAGAGCAGAAGCGTAACTACGCTCTGCTACCACGAGAAAAATACTACAGTGGGTACGAAACAACTACAATCAAAACTTAGTTTCAATCTCACTCTCGATGTTCTCTTGTGAATTCGGAGTGGGAAAATGAAAATGGGAAATGATTGAAAGACTTACCAAGTATTCTTCTGGATACTTATTACTATTTTACAGTTTACAGTTTACTTGTATCATTTTGTGGTGGCCGCCACCATTGGTTTTTTAACCTACACGCCCTTATTACAGCAACCACTCGGATAGTTACAGATAATTGGGATCCAGTCTACTTTACTACAAGGTGCAATCTTCAACTGAAACTGTATCAAGAACATGGGTCATATAAGTAGGTTGCTACTTAGGGGAAAGTCTGACTTACTGGCACCTAATAGACACATAATTCACTATCTAAGAGTTATACACAAGAGTAAATATCTTATACTTAATACTGAAAACATAAACTTGTATTCACTAGAAAGAAGGAAATTAAGACAGATAATTATAAAAATATATATATAATAAAGGTAAGGATAACAATGGGAACACAGGGGGTTGTTGTTCGCAGTCGTCAACTTGGTCGAACACCGATATCTCGGAGATCCTCTGTTACATCTTCTTCTTTCACACCTCACATCACAAAGAAGAAAGAACCAATAGGACAAAGGACATCTAATCTAGGAAAGGAAAAACAATAAAAAACTTATCATATATATATATATATATTATATATATATAATATATATATATATAATATATATTATAATATTATATATACTATATATATATATAATATATATTATATATATAATATATATATATATATAATATATATATATATAATTATATATATATATATATATATATATACTAATATAATATATACTTATATATTATATAATTAAAAATTTTCAGGTTCACCATTTTCCTGGAGTCGAATATTTGTACGATATTTATATGATCCTGAATCAGTTGGAAATTCAACTAAATATAATGAGCATGATATGACTGTAAGTATTTTAGATTTTTTTTTGTTTTTTTTGTTGTTTTTTTCTAAAAATGGTGGTTTTGTATAGATTATTGACCTCTGAACAATCTATTTATGTTCTTATAAGTTTTAAATGTTAATAAAGAATAAAGATGTTAGGCAAGGAATGGTGATTGTGTTTGTGGGGGTGGGGGGGGGGAGAGGGAGATTCATATGAGCCAGGGAAATTTACTCATTGGTTTTGTTGCTTTGGTTGTAATGATTAACTTTGGTGTTTGAACGAAAATCGCTTATTACCATTTATGGCTTGATAAATATCTTATTTATATACTAAAGCAATTTTTAATTGAACATTTCCATTCTTGTACATTATGAGAGTAGTATATTAACGGTCCGAACAAGCTTAAAAAGTTTATACATTAGGTTTGAGTTCACTGAAAAGTAGTGTCAGATGATCGACTGAAAAAGTAAATATTCCGCATAAAGGTTATAATTAAGACAAAGGAAGGCGAGTGCCTAGTATAAAATTTTAATGATATTATAATGGAATGGAACAATATTTATGACGTGTACAATGTGTGATGATTGCTGTTATGAAAGATAGGAAAGCTATGAAAAATAAGAAATTGAACAAGTTGATAAACAACTTTACCAGAAAAACATTGAAAGGTACACAAGGAGTACAGGAAATGTACAGAAGTGCAACTGAATACTAGTGTTTATTGTAGGAAAATAAAGTTTGAAACCACTGCTTACTTCCAATTAGTGTTGTGCAATAAAGTGTGGATCTGACGTTTTTTGACAAGAAGGAACAAAATTTCAAATTCTTCAAAGGATCCTAATGCTAAGCTTCTTGTCATACAAAAAAATTTAAGATGTAATGTAGCTAACAATATAAATTTTTTGAATTTTTTTAAATGGAACCTTCCTACTGGCCCTTCTTTAGAACAAGTTAAAAGATTTTATTTAACAAGTTTGAAGAAAATAAGTATTTTGCTGTGTTCGTAATGTATGAATAAAAGTGTTATACGATTTAGAAAGTTGGTTAATGTTATTCCCAAGAAAAAACATTGGGAATGGAATTCAACATATAATGTAAAATGAGACTTTGTAAGAGTACCGATAGTCTTTGTTTATTAGAATCCATTTCTTAAGCCTTCAGATATCGTTTCCATTTGTCTCTCTGGGGATTTTAAATTCTGTTACACAAAATAAGTTTACCATGAAAAAGTGTGAAAAAATCTTTTGACTTGCTCAAAATAAAGATGGGCATCATGGAAGGTCCATAAAAAGTTCAAAAATTGCTCTAAGGTTGGTGGTAGTAAGCTACATTAACATCTTAAGTTAAATTTCTTTAGGACATCAAGTTTAGAAATGGATGGACTTCTTTTGAAGAATTTCAAGTTGCTTAAGTTTTTTTGGTTTTTTCCTTAGGTTTGGAATAAAGTTCTTCCTTTATAAGTGTACGTAAGACATTCGAACGTTTAAGAACACTCGAATAAAAATATTCTATAGGCAATGGAAATAAAATATCGGGAAAATATAACTAAGATGTGTTATATCGAAACACCATTAAATTTGGAATTTTTCAAAATTAGATTTAGAGTCAACGATTTATTTAGCAATTTTTTTTTAAACCAGAACTAAATTACGAAAAAATTTAATTGCCAAATAATTAAATAAAAAAATTTATTAAACATTGATGCAATAAAAAATTAATTCAAATGTCTACTTGGTGTCCAATTTCATATAAAAAATGAAGAACTAGATATAAACCTTGTAGTAAAATAAATGCGAA
>JABUQX010047288.1:37500-47882 GCA_015478945.1 Trachelipus rathkii
TTATTTTACATGTTGGTTGTTTTGGTCGTGTAGCTTCATTTTAAGAATAATGATGGGTTGCTGCCATTTTGGTCTACCATTTTTCTGTTGTATTAAGTGTTTTTATAAAAGTTAATACAAGGAACCAAACAATTTAGTTAACTTTTAAATATTATCTGTAAAAAAAATATATTTCCGTTCTTATGTTGTGTTTATTTATTGCCATTGATAAGGCCAGTTTTAATGCCATTAATATGAGTTTATCAATAATCAATACTGTTAATAAATGCAAACAAATTGTAATGCACAAGATCATACGAAAAGAATAATAATAATTATAATGTAAGTTGTGGTAGTCGGTTTGTAGGTAAATTACATTTGTTACATACAGAAAACATTTTATATATTTAAAAAATTGGTTTTGTAAAAAAAAAAAAAAAATGTTTATTAGATTCAAGTGTTTTCCCCAACTTATGAATTAACACTCAAATTATAGTAAAATACCAAACCTACCATAACCCCTACCAGAATTTTCATAAGATATATATTTTTTAAATATATATGATGGGTGGAAAATCAAAGTAGACTAACCCACAATAGGAACGGAAGGGAAATTCAACTTTTTTGAGCTCCTCAGAAAAGTTGAATTTCCCTTCCGTTCCCATTGTGGGTTAGTCTCTACTTTGATTTTCCACCATATATTATATATATAGTATATATATAATATATATATATAATATATACTATATTATATATATAATATATATATATATATATATATATATATATATATAATATATATATATAATATATCATAATATTATATAATATTATATATATAATATATACCGTAATTATATATATACCGTATATATATTACTATAATATATATATATATATATAATAAAATATATATAATATATTATATATATATTCTATATAATATATATATATATTATATTATATATATAAATATATATATAATATATATATATATATAATATATAATATATATATATATAATAAGTATATATATAATATATATAATATATATATATATATATATACTATATATATATATATAGTATATAATATATATATTTATATATATGATAATATATATAATATATAATATATATATATATATATATATATATATATATATATAATTGATATAATTATATATAATAATATATTATTACAAAATACCTTGTATTTTTTAATGCGAAGGATGTACTTGCTTTCCTTCTGCAAGCAAATCAATACGTGGGTCTGTGTGGTTCAAGGCACCAACCAGTTCCGCTTCAGCATCCAACCTGTTTCGGGCCTTTGATTTGATTACCAGTAGAGCCGAGAAACCACTTTCACAAACTACCAAGGCGAATGTTCTGGTCTTGGGGAAAGCCGAAATGTTTTTGCTCAGCAATTTAGAAGTTGCTGAATCTGCGTTGTTCTTCGGAACTCCTCTTTGACTACTGTGTTGTTGATGAGTTCCAAAAATTCGTCTTGTATGTCATCAGGAAGATCGTCTACATTGCAGCGGAAAGGATTTGAGGGCAAGTTTAAGTTGTGCCTTTTCATTGGCATCAATATCATGGTTATAGCGTCTGAATTCTTGTTTGAAGCTTGACAAGTGCTCCTTGATATCTTGTTGTAGCTCTTTTGCAAATGATTTTTCACTGACGATCATTGGAGCAGACCAGCTGCTGCCGCGGTGTATCTTAGCGAGGTGTGGCCACTCTAAATGGAGGGTAGCCAGGGGCCGAGAAAGTATTATCATGGTGGTATCTGGGACCTGTAGTTCCCGGAGTGTTGGTTCAAAGCTTTGAACACGTCTGCCAAACAGGTAAGATTACACTTAAACGACTTTCAAATGTCCTTCAAAAACTGCTCCATCTCCTTTCCTTGAGCTGCAAGAAATATCTGCAATTCATCAATGAGCTCAAATACACGAGCAAGAACATTTCCTTTTGACAACCAAAGAAGAGATGTTTAGAATAGGAGGCCTTGGTGGAAAGAATCCATGTCTTGGCACAACCGACGAAACAGACTGGTGTTGAGTGCTCGTCCTTTGATATGGTTGACGATGATGATCATAGTTGCGAAGGTGAGTTTGAGGGCAGCAGGGATCGTCTTGGAGGCACGAGCCCCAAGGTCGTTCACCAAGTTTGTTGTAATTACAGCCGGATTCTTTTTCTTGAACAAATTGGCACAAATTCTTACTTTAAGCCGAGCATGCCGGAACCTCCTTCCGTGCGCACACCAACTAACTTTTCTCCATGTGAGTTTTCCTCTTGAAGGAAGTTAGAAACGATGTTTATGACATCTTCAGCCTTTGTAGTTGTTATCAGTAGCTTGCAGAAGAGGAACTCCTACTCAATCCGATTTTCCGAAACAAACAAAGCATAGACCAGAAGTTGTGAAAGCTATGTTAAGTATGTTGTCTCATCAAGTTGTATTGCAAAGAAAGGAGATTTTCGTATTTTCTCCGTCACTTGAAGTTTGATATCCTGAGACATGTCATCAATGCCCTACTAACTGTGTTGTCCGAGAGACTTATCTGACTAAGCTTGCTGACACAGTTATGATCGAGGACAAGACGAGCAGCCCCTATCATGCAAGGTTTAACGAATGCCTCTCCAATTGAGTGCGATTTCTTCTGCTTCGTTTTAAGAAGGGAGATCTTGTACGAGGCCTCGACGATCTTAGAGTGTTGAAAGAGAATTCCTGTTCCATGATCCAATCTTGACCGCTTTAGCTGGTGTTCTTTAATTTTGAAGTATGACAAATCCTTGCTGGCCAATTCCGAATGAACCTTTTTGAGATGCTCCTTCAGCTTGAACGGCTTCATGCTCTCATTAGCAAGCGTCTTCTTGCAGATTACGCACTGTGGCAATTGAACGCCATTGTTAATGATGGCTGAAAAGCCAAAGTTGAGAAAACTCTCGTTGTATGTGCGTTTCTTCGACATATTTAAATTAATAACATATCAAACCTAAATAATATAAAATTTTCCACTTCAATGTATAAAATAAATTGATTATATGACTGTTTAGCCTTAGCCTTATGTCGACACACTCAAAAAAATGACACCCAAACACTTGAACACAACTTACTCCACGAGAGACCAGAAGCGACTGGGAAACAGAACAAATTGCCACAAGTCACAAGTGAAATAGTAGTCCTGATAAGTGGTAAATCTGAGGCGCCTTTTCAATGGTAATCAAATTCTAGGGTTTATATATAAATATAATATATTAATATATAATCTTTATGTAAAATTATATTTATATATATATATATATATATAATATATATATATATATATTATATATATTATAATAATATATATAAGTATATATATATATATATTATATATATATTTCTTTATGTAAAATTGATTTACCCCACCTTATATCACTCATAAAGAAAATGGTTTCACTGAGTACATACAGTTGGAGCCTCCATGACCCCCACAAAAAGACTCATAATCCCTTCGGGGGTCATGACCCACAGTTTTGCAACCACTGTTTTAGAAGGTGTTATAGACCAATGATCTCCTAAGTGGGGTATGTGTACTCCGGGGGGTACGCAAAATTACACAATTACACAATTAATTTAATCTATGTGCAATGTACTTTGCATGAGGTTGTGACCGTGTGAGTAATGTAATTGTTGTATGTAAATCATCCCTAACGTTTATTTTTTCAGCTAGGTATTAATTTATAAATCAATTACTAGTTAATTATTTTTAAGTATAAATTTTGTAGATGAATTTATTAACGGTATGAAGAAAAGAAAAAAGATAATTTTATATAAAAAGCTTCGTTATGTTAAAACTGTTGTTAGTTTAATAATAAATATCTATCGTGTTGAAAAATGTTGAAAAGTAATAAATTATAGAATAATTGTACGGTTTATTATCCTTGCTTGGTCTGGACCCTATTCGCCGTCATTTTCCTATTTTATGGTCCGTAACACCTTTTAAAAGATTGTCCCATATCTTATCTGAATCTTCCCACTTTAATAGTGAAACTATTTGCTTGTATCTCCAAGAAGTGAATATTCTTTACAACAGATGATATTTCTATATAATATTAAGACTTTATAATGTAAGGATATAATTTTATTTACGTTTTTATGTATTTTTGACTGAATATTCACTTCACCATTCAAGTTTTCCTTGACATTCAAAATATGTATATGCCAGGACCCACAAATGATTTTGATTATTCAACCCAGTGTGGCCGCTTCTTTGTGAGCCGTGGTGGGTCCTGTACATTGACTCAGAAAAAATCCTTGCTTGGTAGATATGAGATTTTCAATGCTTATTTTGCTTCAGTGTTTACTGAAGAAAGATTAGATAATAGTTTGGAGACTAATAGTTCTTGTATGCATGTAAAAAATAGACTTACAGAATTTGAATTTGACGTAAAAGATATTTAAACGTATACGTAGACCATATGATCCAAGTAAAGCTGCCAGGCCCCTGATGGTATATATGGTAGAATTCCTGAAGGAGGATAGTAGGAGCATTGCAAAGGCATTGTATTTGATTTTTAAGCGATCTATAACATTTGGTGAGGTACCAGATGACTGGAAAACGGCATATGTATTGTGCCTATTTATAAGAAAGGTAGTAAGAAAGATTTGGGAAATTATAGGCCACTTATCTTAACATCTCTGGTTATAAAGGTTCTGGAAAAGTACTGAAAGGTCATATAGAGAAATATTTAGAAGATAACAAGGTATTGTATGACTCCAGCACGGTTTCAGAAAGGGTTGGTCATGCAGACAACCTTTATCAGCCTTATGTGGGGAACCTTATCAAAAGCTTTGCTAAAGTCTTGATATTATATATTTAGACTTTAGCAAAGCTTTTGATAAGGTTCCCCACATACAGCTGATGAAGAAGTTATTGCAATGTGGTTACGGTGGAGGGTAACATGTTGGAATAAAGAGTGGTTGTGGAATAGAAAAAAGTGTGTACATAAATGGCAATAAATTATCATGGGAAATAGTGAAGAGTGGTGCCCACAGGGTTAAGTGCTGGGGCCACTATTGTCCTCATATTAAAAATGATTTAGACCAGGGACTTAAATGCAAGGTTTCTAATGTTGCAGATGGGCTAAGTGACCACCTCAGTTACGGAAAGTGAAGGATGTAAATAAAGATTCTAAATGATCTTGATAAACTTCTTGGGTAAAGTGGCAATTGAATTTTAATCTACCTTTTTTTCCCAAAAGTGTCAGGTTCTTCACCTAGGTTACTCAATTAAAGTTTAACTACGATAATGAATGGGATTGGCTTGCTCTGTGAACCAAGGAAAAAGATTTAGTGTATTTATAAAGCATAATTTGGAAAAATAGCTAATCGGTGTTTAGAAGGAATAAAGCTAATAAGATGCTGGCATAATAATTGTGCAATGTTGTTTACAAGAGCAAGGAAGTAATAAGTAAACTGTATTAATAGCTATGTTAGGCCAATAATAGAGTATTGTGCACTCAAGTTTGGGCCCCTATGTACAAGAAAGACCCTTAGAGTATGCTAGAAGAGATGGTGCAACGTAGAGCAACAAGGATGATTTCTGGGTTTGAGGGTAAGAGCTATGAGGAGAGGCTGAAGGAGTTAGGAATGTTTTCTGTAGAAAGGCGATTTTTCAGAGGGGACATGATACAAGTCTACAAAATTTTTACATCTATTGATAATACAGAGGACCAATAAATTCTTCATAGTAGAGCACGGACGAGACAGAGGGCATAAATAAGAAAACTTAAGAAGAAAGTCACTTTTCAGACAATAGGGTTGTTAAACAGTTTTGGAATGGTTTTGCCACAGGAAGTGGTTGTTGAGTGTGACTCGATTGCAACATTTAAAAAAAGGTTGAATAGCTATATGAATGGGTTGGGTATCATATGGCATATTTAGACGAAGCCAAATTGGTTGGTTTTTAGTTACAGTAGTTATTAATGTCATACTGCATGTGTGACCATAACTTGGTTATTAAGGTATGTGGATGGTTTGGGTATCATATATTTTTTTTGACTAAGCCAAATTATTGGATTTTAGTTACAGGAATTTGACAAGCCCTAGGGTGCTTTGTGGATTTGCAGGAGCATGTTTTGGTTAGTGGGTTGAATTGGGAACAGTCTCGATAGGTCCATGTGGCTTCTTACTGTCTCTATATTTCTAATGTTCTAATGAGAAACCGAGACTTTCTCCTTTTAGAGTAAATTATATTTATTTGGCTACCTTATGTTAATTTTGGTTTAAGAAAAGTGGAAACCTTTAAATAGACATCGTTTTGACTAAAGTTTGATTTTAGTTTTGCTTCTGTTTGACATCTTAAAATGTTTAAATATACTAGGTGTTCTATTACTTTATTAGCTTTTTTTACACAGGATAAACGTTAAGCCTATACAAAAATCTTTAAATAAAAAAAACTTAAAACTGATCTCATTGTCATTCCCTGTAAGCTTTTCTTGCATATGAACAATAATAATGAGAAAATTTTTCCAATTTTTGGTTCTAGTTAAGCTTCTAGGAATAGCCACATGACTCCAAACTTTTGTAATTGTAGAGCGGTTATCAAAATCTTACATTTAACTAGTTTTGCCTTAGCCCTCATTTTACCGGTCACATATTTTCAGGTTAATTTGAACGGCAATAATTCTCTCCATTCTTAAATAACAACTCTCAATCAAAAGTTTCCAATCACATTTTAAAATTACAACCTGCTGACAAAACATTTTACCAAAGTGAAAACTGGTTATAAGGGCAAAATATTCAATTGAATGTGAGTATTCTTATACTAGAATTACACAGCAAAGACAAAACGTGTTGGAGTTTAACCAAAGCAAAAAGATTTTCTAGTCGGCAGGATATAAAAATATTTATACTATAAAAAAAAAGGTTCACAACCGGACCCAAATAATTTTAAAATAGTCTGATCCGGGAAACTGAATTTACTATCTCTGCAGTCCTGTAATTACGAACTATGAAGAAGCCGTTAACTACGCAAGCTTCCTTTTTCTCATCAAATTTAGTTTCCCTAATTTAGAACAAAAACTGCAAATACATTACAATAAGAATATTTTTGCTGTATATTTAACATTGAAATTCCGAAAAACAAGGCTAGTAAAATCTTCCATTTATATAAAAATATATTATTAAAAGTTTTCACATTAAATAAGGTTTCAAACTTAATTAAAATTATTTAGCTAAAAAAAAAAAAAAAATTAAAAATCACTAATGATAAGTTCATCAATGCCCCAATCTTCAAACGAACCATCGGGAAGATATCTGCGAATTATGATAGGTATCTTCCTTTCCCGAAGTTCTTTGGCAGCTATTTGAAGAGGATCTGATTCAGAATCAATTTCTACCATCACAGGGGCGCACATAGCGATCTGCAGCGCCCTTGTCCCCAGCACCCGCGCCCGCTCGTACCTAAAAAGCATAAATAACATACTTCAAATAAAAAAAAAATATTATTATATATATATGCAGATGATTTGGTTTTGTGTGGTGAATCTGAAGAGTTTGAGAGGATTGGTTGAGAGATATGGCAGGGTGTTTAAAAGAAGGGGTTTGAAAGTAAACGTTGATAAGAGAATGTCTGGAAAGAATGGGTTTGAAAGTAAATGTAGATAAGAGTAAGGTTATGGTTGTGAGTGACAACAGTCCCCGATATGAAGTTATGTTAGATGGTGAGCAGCTGAAACAAGTGTCTGAGCTTAAATATTTAAGATATTATATGTTGGATGAAAAGGGAACGATGATCAGGAGTGTAGTAGGAAAGTTGTGAAGAGCAGGAAGGTGACTGGTCGCAGATTAAATCGTTGGTGGATGTACAAGGGACTAGTCTGAGTGGCGTCTAGTGCTTACATGAGGGTAATGTTTGTTACCTGTATTAATGTATATAGTAGTGAGACTATGGTCTGGAATAAGGGGTATAGATCTAAAGTTCAATGTGTTCAGATTGACGATCTTAGTGGCGTGTTAGGTGTGAGAAGAATTGATAAAATGAGGAATGAACGTATTAGAGAGTTATGTGGTGTGAAGAAAAGGGTAAATGAGAAAACAAATGGAAGTACGTTGAGAGGGTTTGGTCATGTGGAAAGGATGGATGATAGTCGGTTGGTTAAGCGGATGTAATAGTGGTGAGTGTGTTGGGAATGCGAAAGCGGTCAGGGAGAGCCGAAAGTAAAAAGTGGATTGAGTTCCAGTACGGAATGCCTTGGAGGAGAGACATGTGTTTGGAGATGGCGAAATAAAAGTGAATAATAGGAGTGAATGGCTGGGTTTTGTGAGGGGGTATGTTTATGGCCCATCTGGGTCAGG
Source organism: Trachelipus rathkii (assembly GCA_015478945.1). Lineage (NCBI taxonomy): Eukaryota > Metazoa > Arthropoda > Malacostraca > Isopoda > Trachelipodidae > Trachelipus > Trachelipus rathkii. The sequence goes on from JABUQX010047288.1 coordinate 45,823, forward strand.
AGATGAACCCTTACACTGACGATACCAAGTGAGGGTCCGTCTCGTCCCGTGAAGCCTAGGATGGGTTTTCTGACGCGACGAGTTTCTCACTAATTAAGTATAGAGGGGGCGGTAAGGCCAGCTTTCTTTCGACTTTTGTCATATTCTTCTACTACTTTTCTGTTTCCGGTGCATGTCATGCGCCTTAACCCCCAGTCTTGGGGGGAAAAAGGTGGATGATGTTAGTGATATATATATACTATATATATATATATATATATATATTAATATATATATATAAATATATTATATAATATATAATATATAATATAATATATATATATATAATATATAGTTATATATATATATATTATATATATATAATATATATATAATATATATATATAATATAAATATATATATATATATATATATATATATATTTCCTTTCTTTCTTTCACCTTCTCTTTTGCCCCAAAATTGGGGGTAAGGTGCTGTAAAAGCATCGGAAAAGCAGTAGAAGAACATGACAAAACTCGAAAAGAAAGCCCAGCCCTTACGCCCCCTCTGTAACCATTAAAATTAGTGAGAGCTCGTCCAGACAGAAAATCCACCCTAAGAGCATCATGGGACCGCGACGGCCCTCACTATGGTAAATCGGTCAAGTGTAGGGTTCACCCCTGGCCCAGGTGGGCCAAACCATGCCCCCATAACAAAACCCCGCATTCTCTTACCTATCATGCACCCTTTATTCCTCGCCTCTGCAAACCTCACATTTTCTCTCCTCAGCCATTCGTTCACTTCGACTCAATCCACTTCTCTTTCGGTCTCCCAGCCGGTCGGTCCCCACACACTCTCAGCTATACATCCGCTTAACCAACCGACTTTCATTTCATCCTTTCCACATGAAACCAAACCATCTCAACATACTTTCATTTATTCAACATTTACCCCTTTCTCACACCACACTCACTCCTCTAATACGTTCATTCCTAACTTTATTAATTCTTCTCACACCTAGCATGCCACTTAAGATTGTTCCATCTGAACACATTGAATTTAGATCTATAAACTTCTATTCCAGACCATAGTCTCACTACCGTACAATAACACAACAGGTAACAACATACCCTCCATGTAAGACCCTAGCACACTCAGACTTAGTCCCTTTGCATCACCCACGATTAATTGCAGGCACCAGTCCACCTTTCCTGGCCATTAACGAACTTTTCCTGACTAACACTCTGCATCGTACCACTGTTCCTCTCATTCCTACATTACTCTAAATATGATTAAACTCAGACCACTTGTTCTGCTGCTCACCATCTAAGCATAACTTACACACTGAGGAAGTGGTCCTCACTCAAACCATAACCTTACTCTTATCCACGTTTATTTTCAAGCCCCTCTTTACACACCCCTGCCAAATCTCTCTAACCAATCCTCTCAATCAAATTCTTTCAGATTCGCCACACAGAACCAAATCATCCGCATATAATAGGTAGGGCACCCTCCACTTTCTCATCTCCATTCTCCACCAATTCTAACACCATTTCCTGCCACCCCTACCTCGAATTCTTTCCATAACCCCCATCCATATACAAAATTGAATAACCAAGGAGACATAAACAACCCTGTTCTTACTCCGCTATTAACCCTAAACCAATCACCATTGACAACCATTTTTCTTACAAACACGCTTCCACTATCGCATACATACTTTGATCCATTCACGAAGCCACCACCACAACACTATCTCACTAACACACTGCCATAAACGCTTCCTCTATTACTCTATCAATACCCTGTTGCAAATCATAAAACCTAAAATAACAATTTATTCTTCTTCTCCGCCTCATTTTCTCAAATCATTTGTTTCAATGTAAAGATTTTGATCCACACATCCTCTACCACTTCCTAAAACGCACCTTGTTCTTCAGTCCACCAATCAGTCCTTCAGTCACACTCGAGCGCACTCTTTCGACGAATAAACCAAGCATATACCTCCCTACAACACTCAGTAAACTATTCCCCACTATATTCTACAGTTCCCACTTTTCTCCCTTAAACCCTATATAAGG